>PVKC010004799.1:0-25143 GCA_004027635.1 Crocidura indochinensis
TTTTTGGTTTTTGGCCCACACCCGATGACGCTCAGGGGTTACTCCTGGCTATGTGCTCAGAAGTCGCTCCTGGCTTGGGGGACCATATGGGAAACCGGGGTCCATCCTAGGCTAGCGTAGGCAAGGCAGGCACCTTACCTCCAGCGCCGCTGCCCAGTCCCAAGAAACCATATTTTTAACTTTTATTTTCTCTCTCAGTTTTCTATTTGATTTTTCTGTTCTTGTCATTACTTCCTTTCATTTATCTTTGCTTTATTTTTCTAGTGTAAGCAGCTTTGGTCATAGATTTTATTATAGTTTAGGTAGTTGTGGTATTAATATAAACATACACTATACCTCATCACCACCCATGTGCCCATAACCTTCTAGAACTGCCTCTCCATGCCTCGTCCAGTCTGCTCTTCTTTCTTGTACTGCCCTTCCCACCACTGCTTTGGTAATTGGCTTTGTATCCAATGACAATGATTTGTCATTGTTCAGTACTGTCTATACTTGTTTTGACCCTGCATAATTTAAATACCTTACTTATATAAACATTTAATGCTAAACATTTCCTATTCCATTTCATTTTAAGAAACTCTTTTCAGGTAACTCTCCCATCTCTATGTCATCTCCCTACAGCATCAATTTTTCTCTTCCTATATCTTCCTCTTCTTAGCATTAACGTGCTGTTAAAGAACCAAATTATAGAAAAATTAAGAGAAAAGTACACTCTTGCAGCCACATCTTCCTCAGGCAATAATGCTATTTCTGTCCTACAATTATATAATTGTCTATATTTTATAAGTTGTTTACTTCTTTCTCTTATCTCCTACAATCCACTCTATTTGAGTATACGCCCAGCACTGAAATTGTACTTATCAAGGTCACCAGCCCATGTCATATCTATATATGTAAAAATCAATTCTTACTTATCTGCATTTGTCTATACTGAATGCCTTCTCAGTTATCATATTTTATCAGATTTCTCTTCATTTCTTCAAGATGACTTGGCCTCCCCATTCTAACATGTCCTTCATCACCACCATTTCCTCTTGATCTAGATATATCCATTACCTGATGCCATTCATCTACTCCTAAAATTTTAAGTATTATCTTACATATTCAAGATTTCCATTATTTTATTCTTTATAATTCATTTTTCATTTAACTGAAAATAATATTTATTATTTTAACCTTTTAAAATTAGTTTTTGGGCCACATCACACCCTTCAGCCTTCAGGGGTTACTACTTTTTCTTCACTCAGAAATTATGCCTGGAATGCCTGGCGAACCATATGGATGCCTTGGATCAAATTTGGGTCATGTGCAAAGTAAATGCCCTGACCATTGTGCTATCGCTACAGACCTTTCCTTATTATTTGAATTTGAGCAGTTTAGGTTTATGTCCCCAAAGGACAAAGAGCCCCACATCTATTTCTTTTCTTTCCTTTTAAAACACTGACTTGCAATTGGTATAGGACATGCTATTAGTTTCACATCTATAATCTAATGGCAATATAGTTCTAACACTTTAAAGTCTAAAAGTTAAATGTTCTGTGTACAATAAGACCTGTGCAAACACTGTAAACTCCAACTCTAATTTTGTTCATACACTAAAAAAACTGTTAAATATAAACAGAACTTACAGGTACCACTTACACATTATGAATCATGAAAAGCCAGGGCATTTCAGGGTTCAAATATATTAGGATATAAAGTTAAGCTTTCATTCTTTCTACTGAGACCATGAATGAGTGGTTCCTTCTTTTTTTTTTTTTTGGTTTTTGGGTCACACCCGGCAGTGCTCAGGGGTTACTCCTGGGTCCATACTCAGAAATTGTTCCTGGCAGGCATGGGGGACCATATGGGGCACCGGGATTCGAACCGATGACCTTTTGCATGAAAAGCAAATGCCTTACCTCCATGCTATCTCCCGGGACCCGAGTGGTTCCTTCTAGCAAGCATTTTCAATGAGGTAAAGTACATATTGTTTCTGTTAGAAGTGTTTCATGTGCTGAGGCTGGTCTTGGGAAAGAATCCCCATTCTGATTAAATACTAAACAAGTTAAGAATGAAACCAGAGTGGCCAGAGTGGTAGCATAAGCGATAGGGTGTTTGCCTTGCATGTGCTAACCTAGGATGAACCATGGTTCAATCTCCTAGCATTCCATATGGTCCCCCCAAGTCAGGAGCAATTTCTGAACACATAGCCAGGAGTAACCCCTGAGCATCACTGGGTGTTGCCCCCCCCCAAAAAAAAATGAAACCAGAGTCAAAATTCTAGTATAGAATGGCCAGCAGAACTATACATGAATAGGACTCTTGCCTGAAGAATGTGAAACTCTTCTTCTGGTTAATAATTAAGAGAAATGGGTGGGTCCAAAAAAATAATTAAGAGCAGAGTCCTTGGTCACTGTGAATATTTTAATCAAATAACACAGTAAATACAAGCTTAGAATAGCCTCATTGCAAGTCATAGCAAATGTGCATCACAACTAAATTTCAGGCCACAATTATATATGTGACCTAAGGTTAAAGGCCAATCTGACCATTCAGTTTCACCATCTCTTCATCGGGGGAAGGAAAAACCAAATAAAATAAATTCATGCTCACAAGATAAAAACTCAACTGTATTCTCTTTTCAACTAACTTTCATCTTTAGCCACTATTAAGTTTGTAAATGTATTATTTTATAATAACTTAAAGGATATTTTAACATGAGGTTCCTGGATTTTTAAGAATTCTACTCTACTTGGTTTAAGAAACTTTAAGTAGTTTCTTTGTACCAAACTATTTCTGAACACACATAAATAAATAAGTCTCGTCAGTTTTAAATTGGGTAACAAAGATCTCCTATGAAAAAGTCTGAGCACTGGGGCCAGAGCATGGTGCTAGAGGTAAGGTGTTTGCTTTGCAAGCACAGCCTAGGATGAACAGTTCCATCCCCCGACACCCCATATGGTTCCCCCAAACCAGGAGTGATTTCTGAGTGCATAGCCAGGAGCATCAATGGGTGTGGTCCCCCCCAAAAAAACAAAACGAAACAAAAGAAAATGAGCATTGACAGGTCATAAATAACAGAATATAGAGTGTTTTATAAGAGAAAAAACTGTAGTAATAGATACTTAAGTTCACACTATTTCAAAGGAGAAACAAGAAAAATGAGTACTGCCAAACAATCTTTTTATTGTTCACTGAAAAATACAAGTCTGTAGAGCCTATAGCATTATGATTTGAATGCAAGGTCTCATATCGCAAGTACATACAACATAACAATATAACATCTAAAATGTTACACATGTTACATATAAATATCTTGTCTAACAATGTCCTTTGTCAAATGAGAAATGTAAACATTGCAATCATATACAAAATGTTCTAAGCAAAGTACTTGAAAAGAGCTGGAGGGATTGAAAAGGACTGGGTTCTTGGGGGAGCAGGTGGGTACACTGGGGTTGGGTATGGTATTGGAATTACTTGAGTAATTAACAGTAAACAGTAAAGCATTAATTATAAAAACCACCATTAACTTTAAATCACAGAATCTTAATCAATAAAATATAAAATAAAACAAAATTTATATATAGCAACATCTACTTTGGCTACTCATAGTCAGGAATATGAGGTCCAGAAAAAAAGATAGCTAACAAAAAGCAAGTGCTCTTAAGGAGCTCTCCCAGGGACTGTCAGACCAGTGCTGACCACTTATCGCCATCTGCTGACTAGGTTAAGGTCTGTGGAAAAAAAAAAGCATGTTGGAGGGAGCTTCTGCCACAAGCTCTGCCCTTGGCCCTGTAGGTAAGAACATCTAACATTTCAAATGTGAGTCTGCCATTATCAGTCAACAGTGAAAATAAAATGAGAATAAAATGACAGATTTCCTGATCTCAGAAAGCATATGTTCCTATTTGAAATGGTCTAGAACCTGGGTTTTAGAAATCAGGGAATGCTATAACTATAATATTAAAAGAATTACTACAGAAACATTCTGTGTATTCTCAGATCAAAAAATAATCAATAATAAAATAATACCAGATGGGAAAGTCCTACTGAAGGGCAGAGGGGGTAGCCTGTATTAACATCGGAAACAAATTTTATTTCCTCCACAGTCTGCAGATAACATTTATTACTTTAAGCCATGGTTTCAGTAAGTACTAAAGGAAACTACTGCTGGTTGGTGATGCGGCTCAGTGGAAAAACACATGCCTGGCACATATGTGTAGACTTGGGTTTATATCCTATTTCCCAAATCCCTTCCCCACCTCCCAAAGAGATTGCCTACTACATTGCCAGTTAGGCAAGCCAGGATTGAGGTAATAAAATCTCTTAAATTACAATTAAGTTATAATTAAAATGAATAAACAATTAAATACAACTTTTATTTAAATGAAATGTTACTCACATAGCAACATATTCAAGTGCTACAACAATATTCACATCCAAAGTCAACTTTATACCCAATATCCCTCCAAACTGAGAAAACCCTGCCTGGGTAACATGAAATATCAGATCTCTTTCTTCCTTGGGACTAAAAGGGTCTCATTATATATAATTAAAACAACAGCAACATAGAAAGCATTTCACAGCAGAGGAAGCTGTACCTCCCCGTAGATTTCCTTGGTATGAGGCAAAGCAAGGGTATTTGCAACAACGATGCCCAGTTGACTTTGGCAATGCTCACATTCTAAAAGAAATCAGGATTACAAATTCCTTTATTCATAGGTAATCAAATGTTAGTAAATCGTTTCCTGAACTAAAACAATAGTCTCATCACCAAATAACAATTTCCTGTTGCCTGAGAAGGTTGCATAAGAGAGATCTAACAATTTTCCAGTTTTTGTGGGGGGTTTTTTTGGTTTGGGGTGTTAAACTTGAAGTTCCTAGGTGTGGCTTACTCCTGCAAGGCTCTGCACTGAGGAATGATTCTGAGTGGGCTTGAGGCCCATATGCCATACTAGGAATTTGAGCCTGGATCAGCTGTGTCAAGACAAGCTATACTATTGCTCCAGCCCCAATATTCCAATTTTTTCTTAATGTTAAATATTAACATAAAATATCTTCAGAGCTCTTGTACAATATTAATATTTTTCATAATTTTCTTTACTTTATAAACCAGCAGGTACTTTAACTGAGTACTCATTTGCAAGTCAGTAATAACCAACTAAATAATCTTCTTATTCTTCTATTCAGGACACTGTATTGCAATAAAAATAAACTCCAGTTCAATAGCTATCTTGTCCTCCTCAATTCTACACAGTATATTTCACTGTTTAGTAAAAATGAGTCCTTGAGTCTGTTTTGTCTGGGGGATAAAGTCCATGGTATCACAGAAGGTAAATATTCTACTGCTGAGCTACTTCCCAAAATTTTTACCTCTAATATTTTTTGTTTATTTTTGGGACCATACCTGGCCATGCTCAGTTTACTCTTGGCTTTGCACTCAGGGATCATTCCTGGCAAGCTCAGAAGACCATATGGATGCCAGGGATTGAACCCAGTTCAGTAGCGTGAGAGGCAAATGTCATACCTGCTGTGCTATTACTACAGTCTCTAATTTATTTTTTTTTTAATTTTTTTGTAAAATTTTGTAGAAAACTACAAATGCTAGCAGCAGTATTAGTACTAAAGTCAACTTAAGGGCAATAACATTTTTTGCTTATAAGATTGTCTTGTTTTTGTAAGAAGTTCTACCCTCTTGAATCCCTAGATTAATTAATCATGAGGGTATTTTTCACTAATATAAATCTAGTTCACATGTCCAGTTTTGTCCCCTGGAATGTCATGTGGCTAGCCCACAATACTGGTTGTATTTCTATTTTAAGCATGATTGTTATTCTTCCCTATGACAGTACTGGAAAATTTGTCACTCAGTGGGTTAACTCTCTCACTGCAGCTCCTGTTTCTTGCAGATGTTCTGCTGCCCATATGGTAGTTAATAAAGTTATCATTTATATGGGAGGGAATTTATATTTCAGATGTGAGATCCCTAAAAACCATCAAATGGGGCCCCGACTGATAATATGGAGCATAGGTGCTTGATTTACATGCATCTAAGCCCCATTCAATGTCATAACCTCACGATTCCCCAGGGCACTGACAAGAATGACACCTAAGCAAAAGAGCCAAGAGCAGCCCTGATCACTGCGCCAGATATAGCACAAAACTATTTCATCACCCCACTCTCAAAAACCGTCATGGCACAGGTGCAATTTTTAGTGAGTCAAGGCACAATTCACTGGCATTTTCCTCTCTAAAGGAAACCAAAAGTATTATATTTCTATAAAGGGAATGCTTTACCTGTTACCAAAACCCATTAAGCAAATGGGTAGATAACAGAGATTATGTAAAAGTATAAATTTGGCAGTTTAAGACGTATTTCCAGTTTCATTCTCCATTTGAGGGACATGCTGGGCATATCTGAAGGAAATTTACAATGTCAGTACCACCCTACTGACTTGTTTTCCTCACTCTATCATCAAACTTCTACTAGATCAAGCAAAGCCTGTCCCTGGGGGGATGTCAGTCACCTGTACATCTACTTGACAGAAAGGACAAGGCTTATCTCAGCCAAGCTGGCAAGTAGCACTTGTTGACTGCTCTGGAGCAGAGCTGATGGAAAATCTTTACCTAAGCAAAGACTTACAGAAGCTGCATAAAATTCTTGATTTTAGAATACTTTACCAGGAAATTAGAATTGTTCTTTAAGTTAAACAAATCTATGCTCAAAAAAGAAAAGTCCTAAAAGCAAAATTCAGACTGAAAAACAACTCCAGAAAAATACTAGTTATTACATAATAGCTGACTTTGGCTAAATGATCATGGTAAGTCAATATCATTATTACATTTAGAAGCATTGCCTACCATGTTCTCAGAAAACTGAGTACTAGTACAGCCCATGAAAGCAGTTAACAAATGAGATAGCCCTTTATCTTTTGTGACTTGAGAACTTAAAAAGCCACAAGCAAATCAGGATCTGACATACAGATATTAACTTGCTCAGCACAAGATGAGTTAGAAGATAGCTACATATCTGATTCTTAATCACTTAGGATATTCTCAAGAAGTTCCTATTGGGGTACTAGTGGTTTTCAAGCTTGCTGCACAATGGAGTCTTTTGGAAAGTTAAACAAAGTACTTAGGAGCAGAGATAATTCAATGGGCTGAGCATATACTTGCATGTGAGATCCCAAGCACCACATGATCCCCAGAGCACCGCCGAGAGCAACTCCTGTGCATGAAGCTGGAAGGAACCACCCAAGCACCAACAGGTGTGGCCAAAATAATTTTAAAATAATGAAGTAAAAACTTAAAAAATATACAGACCAACTGCTCTGGAGAAAGGCCCTCCATCAGTGCTCCTTTTGTTTCCTAAGTGATTTTTAGCTGAGATATATATATATAGCCCATGGACAACTCCCTTTATGAGAACTGCTGAGTGAAAGCCAAATGGTAGCTTGATAGATTTGTTTTTTCTAAATTCTACCACAGACAGGGGACTTTTAGGAAAAGGCACACTTGTGCTTCCTCCAAAGACACAGCTTACTGTTTGAGTGATGCTTATTCTTGGGGGTTATTATCTGGAACGTTGATTGAAAAGAAGGAAGTCCTTGTCTTGGCAGAGCAGGCAGAGTTTCAGGCTTCGGCAGCTGCCTCCAGAAATAAAGAATGCCCAGATGCCTATGAGCACCATGATGATATACGACAACACCAGGCTGATTTCATAATGAGGATTTAAGAGGGTCTGCAAAAGGAAAATAAGTAAACTTGGACATAGCATCAAATTTATTAGACACTGGAAACTAATAAATATAAAGTAAAACAAAGAAGACTTTTACCAGCTCAGATATTTCATTTGCTATACCCAACTCCCACCCACTCTACCAGGTGTAGGCCTTAATGCCCTCAACAGCATTAAGCCCAAGCAATGCCACACCATTTGATTTGAACCATCTTAACTAGTTGATCAAGTATTTCCAGGAGAGGTTCCTATACACTGTAAACTCTCTATACATCTTTTGTTTGTTTGTTTGTTTTTTGGACCACATCCAGCGGTGCTCAGGGGTTACTCCTGGCTATCTGCTCAGAAATAGCTCCTGGCAGGCATGGGGGACCATATGGGATGCTGGGATTCAAGCCAACCACCTTAGGTCCTGGATCGGCTGCTTGCAAGGCAAACGCTACTGTGCTATCTCTCCAGCCCCTCTATACATCTTTTGAGACCTAAAATCTACTAATAAACAGAAGATTGCTAAGAGTATTATACCTGTGATATTTCAAAAGGTATCTGAGTATAGACTCACAGGAGGAGTTTAAGTTAGGAGGACTATAGTAACACAACCTGTAGACAATAGTTAAAGCCAAGACTAACCATGCTTTTTACTTAGAAGCTATGTGAAAGAGAGGGAAAAAGAAAAATCGTGACCAAGTCTTGAGAAATTCCAACATTTGGAAATTTACTAGAAGAATGAAAATCAGTAAAGGAACTTAGGAAGAACCAACTATGAAGGGTGGTGTAGAAGAGGTGATGAGGTATATATAGCTCCTGATGAAAAATTACTGAAATAAAAGAATCATGTCCATTGGATGCAAGAAAATAGTGTCCTTTTTGACACTGGCAAGTGCAGTTTTAGAAGAAAGGTAGAGTAGAAGACAGAATGGACTCCAAAGGTGACAGGAGAGGTGAAGGCAGCTTTTGAAAAGATAATTTTCTTTTTTTTTGGGGGGGGGGGGTTGGGTCACACCCGACAGTTCTCAGGGGTTACTCCTGACTCTGCACTCAGAAATCATTCCTGGCAGGCACAGGGGACCATATGGGATGCCGAGATTCAAACCACTGTCCTGGATCAGCTGTATGCAAGGCAAGCACCCTACCACTATGCTATCTCTCTGGTCTTGTAAAGATAATTTTCAAAGTTGAGCTATGACAGAAATTAGAGTCAATGGGGTGGTAGCAGAGAGAAAAAGCAGCACCCAGAAGTTTATGTAGAGTACATCTAATGCTGACAAGATGGCACAGCCAAAGGAGTAAAGTTCTGAAAGAAGAGAGACCTCGGGCCTATCCAAGGATAACCACCATTAACATTGTGGCATATAATTGATCAAGCTTTTGAGTTTGTTTTTATTACCAAAGAGAATAATTATTCAATATTGAACATTTTCTGGTGGCCAATTATGTGACAGAGGTTGAAGACAAAAAGATAGAGTTCCATTTTGCTGATGATCAAACTCTACTTTGATAGAAAAATGTAAAAACTATGTTAAATAGGGTTGGAGCAATAGCACTGCAGTATGGCATTTACCTTGTATGCAGCCAATCCAGGATGAACCTGGGTTCTATCCCCAGCATCCCATATGGTCTCCAGTCCCCCAAGCCTGCCAGGAGCAATTTCTTTCTTATTTTTATTTTATTTTTTGAAACAATTATGATCTACTGAGTCCTTCATAGCTGAATTTCAGATATACAATGATTCAGGGTCCTTCCCACCATCAATGTTAACCTCCCTCCAACAATGGTCCCAGAGTGCATCTTATTCCACCACCCCTTGCCCCCTGACCTGCCAATATAACAGGCCCCATCTAAGTTTAGATTATTAAAATCTAGGTCCCTTGATTCTATTATCAATGACTTTGGCTTGGTTTAGTTCTGTCCTTATTTATTTCCCTGCCAATGCATCCAAGACCACTTGGCCCTTGAGCCGCAGCCTTTCTTTATTTCTTCCCTTGTAATTTTATAGAAAAAAATGCAGAAAACTGTGGTACATTAAAGTAATCCATGTCCCAAGGTTCTGCGAAAAAAGCGGAAACCCCAATTAAAACATAAAAAATACAATTTTAAATAAAGGGATGTGTGTGGCAGGGTTTTTTTTTTTTGTATTTTTTGTTTGTTTTTGCATAGGCACAGCAAAATATGGAGAAAATAGAAAGGAAAGACCTTTGGCCTATAAACAGGGAGGCCTTACCCAGGAAGCATCCTGGCACTACAGGCTCCAGGCATAATAAGCTGTCTAACACCAAAGTCTTTCTCTGTGGTCCTAATAAGGAGCAATTTCTGAGTACCCAGCCAGGAGTGACGACTCCTGAGCATTGCCAAATATGGCTCAAAAACAAGTAAACAAACAAAAACAAAAACTACGTTAAATAAAATGGTGCTGAGATGCTAGAGCAATAGAACAGCAGGTCGAGCATCTGTTTTGCACTTGAATGACCCAGGTTCAATCCTAGAAACCTTACATATAAGAAGTATTTATTTTTATATTAAACATATTTAATATTTAAAATGAATTTGCATTAAATAAATATGATCCCCTGAGTGCTTCCTGGAGTGATTCCTGAGCAGACAGCCAGGAGTAAGCCCTGAGCACAGCCATGTGTGGTCCAAAAACAAAAGAAAAAGAAAGGAATGAAAAAAGGGAAGGAGGGAGGGTAGAAGAGAAAGAAAGACAAAGAGGGAGAAAGGAAAGGAAGGAGGGAGGGAAAGGAAGGAAGGGAAGAAGGGAGGGAGGGAGGGAGGGAGGGAGAGAGAAGAAGAGAGGGAGGAAGGGAGAGGGAGGGAGGAAGGGAGAGGGAGGGAGGAAGGGAGAGGGAGGGAACAAGGGCTAGTGATACAGCTGAGTTGGAAATAATCAAATATTTGGGGACAAGGGTTCACATGGAAAGAGTAGGATCTTCCAAATTTACCTTGATTTCAGAGGCAAATATCAAAAGCAGTTGGATAGATCGACCACATTAGGTCCATTTATATTAAGTATACAGTAAGAACCATGACAAGTAAACAGTAAGAAACAGAAGGTAAGTTTTCTACCACTACGAGAGAGAAGTGGCTTATGTTAAATAGGTCTGGATTTAATTCCTCTGACATTTGATCACTCATTAAAATACTTGGAGCCACTAGGAGCCAGACAGTAGTGCAGAGGATAGCCCAGGTTTGATCCCCATTCCTCATGGTCTTCCTCACCATGCCAACACTGCCAGAAGCAGCTCCCAAGCACAGAGCCAGAAGTGGCCTCTAAACTAAAACAAACAAAACCAAACCACAACTAATCTGGTCCTGCTGTGGTAAGTCTTAAAAGACTTTTATATCAATCATATTTTTTATAATTTTTTGCAGTGCAGGAGATCAAACACAGGGGTTCACATATGAAGACAAGTGCTATACCACCGTGTTCTATTTAGCCCCTAGCCTGTTAATCATTCTTTAAATAATTTTTCTGAATTTCCTCATTTTCTTACTAGCATGTAATTCACTTTGAACAGACTAATATTTTAGATATATGGATTTTTCCAAAAACAGCTTAAACATCATGGTTATACTCACCAGCATAGACACCACTGCATGAGTCATCAGAATGATGAGAATGACGTACCACTGCTTTTTCTCACAGCCATCAAAAAATACGATGCCCCAGAACATGTTCAGCAATATAATAACCAGCGTCATGAAAGCTGAAAGACAGTCAATCCATTAATGCCATAAGACAACAGACACCAAAGACCACTCACCAGCTGATCAGGAGGCACAGGTGCTAGGAGGTAACCTAGAGGAAGTGAAAGTAACCACTATCTAATATTTGCAGGATATGCACATCCATTTCCTCCAATCCTAACTCAAAGGCAACATTCAGAATGAATAGCCTGTTTCCAGTTTCTCAGAGGAATGAGATAAAACTATTAGCACCATTTAACCAATTTTTTCCAAATTGTTTTTCAAAACTTAATTATGAGAGGGTTTTTATCATTTATAAGAAATTTTTTTCAGGACCTGGAGTTATAGTACAGCAGGCAGGCATGTAGAGTCAATTCCCCACACCCAAATTCCCAGGCTTCAACAGGGATGGTGCCTGAACACAGAGCCAAAAGTACTGAGCACTAAAATAAACCAGAAGCAGGAGTAAGCCCTGAGAACAGCCAGGTATGGCCCCAAATCCAAAAGTAAATAAATGAATAAATATATTTAAAGGCATAACTGTTGTAGTTAGAGGAAATCAATTATAGTTAGTGATAGTATCGCAATTTCAGTAAGTGATAATAAATTTCTTAAATAGAATAGAAATTTATTTTATATTAATTTTTAATGTTAGGTACTATGATTTACATAATGTAATGATAAGAATTTCATATATACAACATTCTAACACCTACTACCAGACTGTCCCTTTCTCCACCTACAACCCTTGCTCAAATCACCCTACCCTTCATGGTAAATTCAGTTCTGTAGAACAGTCTCAGTTTCTGTTGCCTTAAGATATATGTTATTCCATTACTATGTTTCTTTAATATCCCATCTTTGAGAAAGATAATTCTATATCTATTGCTTTCCTCCTGACTTCCACACAGCATAATATCCTCTAGATCTATATCAAAAAGGTACATTATTGTATTTTTCATTTTTTTCTTATAGTCAGTATACCATTGTGTGTGTGTGTGTGTGTGTGTGTGTGTGTGTGTGTGTGTGTGTGTGTGTAGTTTCTTTATCCAGTCATCTGTTCTTGGATACTTGTTGCATTTCTAGATTTAGACTATTACAAAGTGTTACAGTAAACCTAGGAGTGAAATTTTTTTTGGAATATTATTGTGGGCCTGTGGAATAGATGTCAAAAAATGGAACTGTGGAGTCATGTTGAAGTTCAATTTTTAGGGATTTTTGTTTTGTTTCGGGGGCACAAGAGCAACACTCAGGGGTTACTTCTGGCTCTGTGCTCAGAAATCACTCCTGGCAGGCTCAGGGACGATATGAGATATCGAAGCTCAAACCTAGGTCAGCCGTGTGCAAGACAAGTGTTCCACCCACTATACAATCACTCTGGCCCCCAATTTTTAGGGTTTTTTGGTAAGTGTCTATCCTGCTTTCCCAAAATATTGAACCACAGTTGCTATTCCCATTAGTAGAAAAGGGTTTCTTTTCTCCAATTCCATGCCAACAATGATCATTCTGTTCTTTTTGATGTGTGTCAGTCTCACTGGTGTGAAGTAATAACTTATTGTTGTTCTAATTTGCATTTCCCTGATAAGTGATGAGGAGCTTCCCCTATTCCCAATATATCTTTTGGCAATCTGTATGTACTCTTTGAGGAAGTTTCTATTAACCTCTCCCCCACTTTTTTGATAGGTTTATTGTTTTTTCTTATTGACTTTTAGAAGTGCTTTATTTATCTTGGATATAAACAACCCTTTTTCAGATGAATATTTTCCCCCAGTCTGTGTGGTGTCTTCTTTAATCTGGTCACTAATAGGTTGTTTATTTTCAGTGTACTGAACTTGATGCAGTTCCCCTTTATTTTTGCTTCCATTTGCTTGGCCAGTAACAATGAATAATTTCTACATTCAATGTCATGAAGAGTTACCAGAACATATGAGATATAGCAAAAGCAGTTTTGAGAGTTCACATAAATACAAGTGTTAAATAGGAAGCAAGAAATGACCCAAATAAAAACCAAATAGTACAGCTTAAGCTGTTAGAAAACAATCAAAAAGGATATCCAAAGCAAGTAGAATAATAAAATTTAAAGAGCAAAAATATATGAAATGGAAATCAACAAAAAATAAAAAATAAATAAAAAGATCTACAAAAGCAAGAGAATTTTTTTTTGGCCCACTTGCAGCAGCACTCAACAGTTACTCATGGCTTTGCACTCAGAAATCACTCCTGGCAGGCGTGGACCCCAAAAACAAGATAATTTTTAAAGATCAAACAAGACTGTCAAACCTTTAGGTAGACTCACAAAAATGAGAGTTAACTCTAATAAACCAATTTAAAAATGATAGGGGAGAAGTCACAGAAAGATAACACAGAAATTCACATCTATACAATATCTATAAAATGAAATACCTCATAACTATTAGGAAAAATGAAGTCATGAAATTTATTTATCATGGATATACATGGAGAATACTTTGCTGATTGAAATGAGTCAAGAGGGAGCGGTACAGATATAGAATGATCACCCTCATTTGCAGGAAATATTAAATTAAAAAACAAACATGTGGGCGAAGTGATAGCACAGAGGGTAGGATATTTGCCTTGCACACAGCCAACCTGAATTCAATCCCCAGCATTTTATATGGTCCCCAAGCCTTGTCAGGAGTGATTTCTGAATGCAGAAGAAGAAATAACCCCTGAGCGCCACCGGGTGTGGCCCCAAAACCTAAATAAATAAATAAACACTTAGTATGAGAATAATGACAAAGATAATAGAAATAAGGGCCAGGAGGACTGGCCCATGATAGGAAGCTTGCCACAGAGAGAGGAAAGTGGTGAAGTTAAGAAAGAATTCATATAAGTTTGACAGTGACAGTTGGAAATGATCACTATGGTCAAAAAGTAGGTGGTGAAAGGAAGTAAAGTTATGTGCATGATACTCTTTGAATAACAGTATTACAAATCACAGTGCCTAAAAGGAAAATGAGAAAAAAATAAAGAACACAGAGAGAAAGAGTGAGAAGTATCTGCAGGTTAAGGGGAAAAATGGGCAGAAGGGAAACTAGGGACATTGTGAGAAGAGTACACTGGTGAAGGGATGAGTGGTGGACATTGCATGACTGAAACTCAACAATCAGTAACATTGTAATTGTTCATCTCATGGTGAATTATTTATTCAATGAACCATAGATTTCAAAGAATCAACAGGATGACTATGAAAATCTTTATGCCATGAAACTGGAGAATCTTTAAGAAATCGGGTCCCAGGAGATAGCATGGAGGTAAGGCGTTTGCCTTTCATGCAAAAGGTCATTGGTTCGAATCCCGGTGCCCCATATGGTCCCCCGTGCCTGCCAGGAGCAATTTCTGAACATGGAGCCAGGAGTAACCCCTGAGCACTGCTGGGTGTGACCCCCCCCCCCAAAAAAAAAGAAATGGATGAATATTTCAAGTCATAATATTCCAAAGCTGAATCACGAAAAAATAGTGCCTGAACAAACTAACTACAAGTAAATTTAAGTGGTAATCAAAGGAGTTACCGGAAAAATAAAAGCCCTAGCCAGACAGGTTAACTTGTGAATTCTTCACTTTTATTTTTATTTTTATTTTATTTTATTTTATTTTTTATTTATTTATTTTATTTTATTTTATTTTTTTTGGTTTTTGGGTCACACCCAGCAGCGCTCAGGGGTTACTCCTGGCTCCATGCTCAGAAATCACTCCTGGCAGGCTCGCGGGACCATATGAGTGCCGGGATTCGAACCAATGACCTTCTGCATGAAAGGCAAACACCTTACCTCCATGCTATCTCTCCGGACCCAAAATATGAAACCCCCTATTCCCTCCTAAGTGTTCATCACACTCTCCCTTCGCAGATACTGTCTGCACTCACATTTATCCAGGCATCATTTTTTGTTTTTGGGCCACACCCGGCAGTGCTCAGGGGTTACTCCTGACTATCTGCTCAGAAATAGCTCCTGACAGGCACAGGGGACCATATGGAACGGGATTCGAACCAACCACCTTAGGTCCTGGGTCGCTTGCTTGCAAGGCAAATGCTGCTGTGCTATCTCTCCGGCCCCCTATTTTTAATATCTCTTCTTAAGCACCATAATTACAAACATGTTTGCAGTTGGATTTCAGTTATAATAAAGAAAACCCCCTTTTCCAGTGCAACTTTCCCACTACCAATGCCCCCCATTTCTCTCCTCCCCCATCCCCTGCCTGTATTTAAGACAGGCATTCTATTTATCACACTCACTACCATTGTCATGATAGTGTAGTTATTTCTCTAACTGCACTCAACACTCTTTATGGTAAGCTTCATCATGGTCTGGTCAATCCAGCCTTCATCTGTATTGTCTCTAGGTATTATTACCATAATGTCTTTTATTTGTCTTAAATCCCACAGATTAGTGAGACTATTCTGTGTACAGATCTCTCTCCTCCTAATTTATTTCACTCAGCATTATAGTTTCCATGTCCATCTATGTATAGGAAAAATTTATGATTTCATTTTCCTGATGGCTGCCTAGTATTCCATTGTGGATATATACCACAGTCTCTTTAGCCACTTCATCTGTTGTCAGGTATCTGGGTTGTTTCCAGATTCTGGCTAGTGTAAATAGTGCTGCAATGAATATAGGCCTGCAGATTGCTTTCATATTCCTTTTTTTCATTTTGCCTCCAAATTGCTTTCCATAAAGCTGGACTAGGCAGCATTCCCACCAGCAGGGTTCCTTTCTCTCCACATCCCTGCCAACACTGATTGTTGTTGTTTTCTGTGATATGAGACAGTCTCTGTGGCATGATGGTATTTTATTGTTGCTTTGAATTGCATCTCCCTGATAATTAGTAATGTGGAGCAATTTTTTCATGTGTCTTTTGGCCATCTGTATATCTTTTTATTTGGGGGGGGGGGTCACACCCGGCAGTGCTCAGGAATTACTCCTGGCTCCATGCTCAGAAATTGCTCCTGGCAGGCATTTGTATTTCTTTTTTGAAGAAGTCTCTTCATTTCTACTCCCCATTTTTGATGGGGGTAGATGTTTTTTCTTGTTAAGTTCTGTCAGCACCTTGTATACCTTAGATATGCCCTAATCTGATGGGGATTGGGTAAATAGTTTCTTCCATTCCATGGGTCACCTTTGTAACCTCGTCACTATTTCCTTTGAAAACTTCTTGGCTTACTATACTCCCATTTGTTTATCTCTGCTACCAATAATTTGGACAGTGATGTTTCCTCCTGAAATATACCTTTAAACTCAATTTCATGGAGTGTTTTACCTATGGTCTGATATCAAGGTCTTTAATCCATTTGGATTTGACCTTTGTACGTGGTGTTAGATGGAGGTCTGAGTTCACTTTTTTGCAAGTGACTGACCACTTATTATAACACCACTTGTTGAAGAGGCTTACCTTGCTCCATTTTGCATTTCTTGCCAATTTATCAAAGATTAATTGATTGATTGTCTGGAGGAACATTCTCTGAATACTCAAATCTATTCTATTTATCTGAGGGTCTGTCTTTATTCCAATACCATGCTGTTTTTATGACTATTGCTTTGTAGTACAATTTAAAGTTGGAGAAAGTGAGGCCTTCCATCTTCTTTTTCCTAAGGGTTGCTTTAGTTATTAGTGGGTGTTTATTGTTATGAATTTCAGGAATGTTTGGTCTACTTCTTAAAGAATGTCGTGGGTATCCATAAAGGAATTGCATTAAATCTGTGCAAGGCACAGATCACAAAGAATAAGAACACATCAATGTGGAGAAAAAGGAACTTCATTCACTGCTAATAGAAATACCATCTAGTCCAACCTTTATGAAAAACAATATGGAGATTTCTCATAAACTGAAAATTGAGCTTCCATATGATCCAGCTATGCCATTCCTAGGCATATACCCAGGAACACAAAAACACAGTAGAAAAATGCCTTTGGCATACCTATATTCATTTACAATAGCCAGAATCTGGAAACAACCCAGATGCCCAACAAATGAGTGGATAAGAAAACCGTGGTACATATACACAATGGAATGCTATGCAGCCTTCAGGAAAAAATGAAGTTATAAAATTTTCCTATACATGAATGGACCTGGAAACTATAATGCTGAGTGAAATAAATCAGGAGAGAGATTGACACAGAATAGTCTCAATCATTTGTGGGATTTAAGAAAAATAAAAAACGGGGCCGGGCGGTGGCGCTGGAGGGTAAGGTGCTTGCCTTGCCTGCGCTAACCTTGGACAGACCGTGCTTCGATCCCCCGGTTCCCCATATGGTCCCCCGTGCCTGCCAGGAGCGACTTCTGAGCGAATAGCCAGGAGTAACCCCTGAGCATCACTGGGTGTGGCCCAAAAACCAAAAAAAAAAAAAAAAAAAAAAAAAAAAAAAAAAAAAAAAAAAAAAAAAAAAAAAGAAAAAGAAAAAACATTATTGTAATAATACCTAGAGATAATAGAGATGAGGGATGGAAAGACTGGCCCATGATGAAGCTTACCACAAAGAGTGATGAGTGCAGTTAGAGAAATAACTACAATAACAACAATCGTGACAATCGTAGTGATATAGATTACCTGTCTTGAATACAGGCAGTGGGTAAGAATACAAGAAATAGGGGTCATTGGTGGTAGAAAGGTTGCACTGGTGAAGAGGGTTTTCTTTTTAATAACTGAAATCCAACTACAAACATGTTTGTAATCATGGTGTTTAAATAAAGGTTTTTTAAATGAAACATTTTAAAAAATGCAGAGGCAAAAATGACATTATCAGATAAAATAACCTTCCAGCTAAAATTTAAAAGTAGGAATGCACATTATATAATGGTTAAGGGATTAATCCATCATTATTAACACTCATCATATGTGCATCAAATAAAAAATATCAAAATATATTTAATTATTAACAGATTAGAATAGAGATGTTGAGAGCAACACAAAAGTAGTAGAAAGTTTCAATTTTGAACTCTCAGTAATGAACAGATAACCAAATGGAAATCAATAAATAAACAACAGCAATTAAATGAGGAGTTGAACTAGGTGGGTAATTTGCAAGATTACCCACTTCTCCCTCCCTTGCAATAAAACAAATAAGCACTCTTCTCTATTGCACAAGGAATATTCTTAAGAATAGATCACTTGTTGAGACATCAAATAAATTTATGAAGAATGAAATAATCAATTACCTTTTTGGATCACAATATTATAAAACTAGAAATCAACAACAAAGAGCAGAAAAATGAAAACATATATAGAGTTAAACATGTAACTAAATAACTATTAGACTAATGAACAAAACTACTAAGTTAATGAAGGGAGAAAATGTTTTAATTATTATCTACTTCTATTTTGGATTCAAGATCACATTCCACAGTGTTCAGGGGACCATATGTGGTGGCAAGAACTTAAACCAGGCCTGAAGTTGCAGAGTTTGCACACAATGCAAGTGTCATACCTCTTGTACTGTTCTCCTGGCCCTAGTGAGAATGGTTTCTTCTAATGCCTCCATCCAGATATTGCTTTCTTATTGTTGCCAAGGCTAGGCAAAGTTGGAAGTAAGGACTACTTCAACTTCTCTGTTCAACCCACTATCAGTGCTCAGGGAAAAGCCTCGCTTGATTCAGGGCTATTAAAGTCAGCTTTGAGCACCTTCATGACATAAATGTTCATGGTCCACTAGCCCCATTAGGCAGCTGTCAAGCTGCACCTGGAGTCTACTTATTTTACATGATATGGAAGAAGATCCCTGCACCCAATTTCTCAAGGAACCTGAGCCATAGGCTGGGGAGAGAAAATGCTCTTTGCAGGGATGGAAAGTCAGTTCTAATCTCAAAACAGGGTTTTCAGATCTGATGCATTCCCTTAACACAAGGAATTTCAGGAGACTAAATGATAAAGTAAAAACAGTTTTTATTGAGAAATTTTTGTTTGGAAGAATATGAGGGGAAAGAAATTTAGAAGTATGTGCTCCAGGAACAGAAACCTCTCTATCTCATATGAAGGTTGGCTAACTTAGAATAAATGAGACAAAAAAATCAAATAATAGTGAATCTAGAAGAAAAAAACCTAAAATACCAATAATAAGCAAGAATCAGAACAGTTACTGAGTCAGTTTACAGTTTTGATCAAAAGCAAAAGCTCAGGATCAGAAGGCTTATGCCTTGCCTGCGCTAGCCTAGGATGGACCGAGGTTCGATCCCCCGGTTCCCTATATGGTCCCCCAAGCCAGGAGCGACTTCTGAGCACATAGCCAGGAGTAACCCCTGAGCGTCACTGGGTGTGACCCAAAAACCAAAAAAAAAAAAAAAAAAAAAAAAAAAAAAAAAAAAAAAAAAAAAAAAAAAAAAAAGAAGAAGGTTAACCACTAGTTAACTCTAACAAACCTTCAAAGGTAAACTATTACCTATCCTTCTCTAACTACTCCCCAAAACTGGAGGGGGCGGGGAGTATATTATACAAGTTCAATGTTATCCCATTCCAAAAGCAGACAAAGATAATGTGCACACACACAATCTATAAGTTGATTAACACAAATACAAAAATCTCCAAGAAAAATGAAAGGGATCCAAATTGGAAAAGAAGGCCAGAGGACTGTGGCCACTGTTTCACTTTATGGCCACATATATCTTCTAGCTAATGAATCCCAGCAAAACAGTTAAAAAAAAAAAAAAACCACACATACACAATGGGGAAACAATGCAGGCCAATACCATACATAAAGAATGGCAACTCTGATGAACCAGAAAGTGCCAACCATCTAGTTAGTCTCTCAGATAGGAGTTTAGAGAAGAAATATGGAGGTTGTTCATAGAACACAAAGAAAGCATGGATTAAGCTGAATAGACTACAAAGATAGAAATCAGAAAACTCCAAACTAAAATAACAGGTCTGAAACACTCAATAGACACAATGAAAACCTCAATGGAAAGTCTCTCCAACAGAGTAACAGCAGCTGAGGACAGAATCAGTGAGCTGGAAGATGAGATGCATTGCAACTCCATACAACAGAAGAGATTGGAAAAGAGCCTTAAAGCACATTTTAGGGAGAAAAGAACTTAGACCATATCAGGTGATGCTCAGGGATTATTTTTGGCTTTCAGGATGATCAGAAATGACCCCTCAAAGTACTCAGGAAGCCATATGTGGTGCCAGGGATCCAGCCAGGACTGGCTACATGCAAAACAAACACCTTAACTCCTGCAGTATCTCTACAAAACCTAAACTATTGCATTTTTAAGAGCTGGTGATTCCTCTATGTATCTTTCTATTATCTTCAATTGCATTATACATTTGGGAGGAATGCCTTATTTCCCTTATTAGAAAGTAAGTTCATTGAGGGCAGGAATTATTAAATGTTTGGGCAGGAATTATTAAATGTTTCAATCTTCCTTGCAGTGATGACTTGCCCATGAAAACATGTTCATCCAAAGATTCTCCTTCCTCCCTTCTCCAAAAATGACACAACAGCCATGCAGCATGGCCTGCTCAGTGCCTCAGTCCCACAGCCTGGCCATGAAATGTGCAACATGTTACAGATTTGTCCCCACTTAAAGTTAGAAAAAAGGAAAATGAGTTGTTCTGTAAGTGACACGTGTGTTTAAATACAATTCTTTTAAACATTACTGCACATTAAACAAAACATTCTGTGACCCCTCAACTTCAAGATTAAATTATACTACCTCTAACAAAAAAGGGGTCAAGATGACAAAGTAATTAAGGCTTATATATACTAAGACCAATATATAGTAATAAAACACCTAAGAGCATATATATATAGGTAAATATTTACTTGTAATATTTCAACTACACAGTAGCACCATCAACACAGTAAAATAAAAGTAAATTTTGGTTGTTTTATTCTGGGGTCACACATGGCAATGCTCAGAAATTATTCCTACTCTGAACACAGAAGTTACTTCTGATAGTGCTCAGAGACCATTTGATATATACCAAAGGTTGGAACCCAGGTTGGTTGTATGCAAGGCAAGTGCCCCAACCACTGTACTAAAATTTCTTCAGTCCCAATAAGATTTTATGTAAAAAAAAAATAAATACTCAAATATTCTAAAATACTCTAACAATAATTTTATTTTCCTATGTCTTTCCTGAACAACAGAACATTCATAGTCTAATGGCACTTTTGCTATAACAATTATAATAAATAGTTGAAAATTGAGTGAAATTGGAATTAGTAAAATTAAGTTATTTAGACCACAAGTTTGAATATTCACAACTAGTAGGAACATACCTGCATTAATGAAGAAATGGGGAGAATCTCCATGTATACCCACTATGCCTGGTCCCAAGGCATTAGACAAGGTATTTACAAAGGCAAATATTCCACTCATGATTCCAAAGCCCAAGCCAGAAACTGAGAGAGAGAAAAACAATGGTAAGCCTTTTCATGCTATAATTTCTTCTACAAAATTCAACATTAAGGTATAGTATTTCATTTAAGAGGAAGAATATACATAGTGTTAAAAATCAGTAGAAAGTGACTAAATGATATTTAGTGAAGAAGGTCAGGGCATGAGAATGAAAATGAAGTGTGTGTAGCAAATAAATAAAAAGAGATACAAAAAAAGACCCTTAAATGCACAAAAGATATAAACAAGACGACACCAAAGCTCAGGCTTTATTTTATAATAGTCTCTGTAGAATTTAATTTTATGGCTTAGAATTAGAATTGTGTTTGAAAGGAGCCTGTGTGTTCTGAGGTGAAACTGAGCCAAACTGTAATGACTCATTTAAAGAATTTATCCTTAGGGTCAAAGATGTGGTAGAGCAATTTCCCAGCATGTGTGAAGCCCTACATTTGTTTCCCAGAACAGTAAACAATAAGGAAATTTAAAATTTCATCTTTAAAAAAAAAATCAAAAAGTCTTTATAATCTAATTCTGAAAGAAAAATATTCATATGTATTAACTACAGTCATATAAATGTCCTCCTAGTACAACCAAAGCCAAAGTAACCATTCTGTGAAAATACCAGAGTGTAGACAAGTTTTTCCCAAAGTAGCACTATCATTCCCAGGAAGATTCTGGAATGCACCAGGTAAGTAGCAATAGCTTCAGATAAAATTAGCAAAAATTTCCTTTAACTAAACTCCAGGTTAATGCTGAGTGGTTTTTGTGGTTTTTTTTATTTTGTTTTGCTTTATTTCTGAAAAGAAATAAATAATATAAATAAATATAAATAAAATAAATTTTAATAAATTTAAGAACTTTTTATTATTCTATATATAACTACTGTATTTAAGCATCATAGGTACAAAGTTATTCATGATTGAACTTCAACCATGCAATGTATACCACTCTTCACCAGTGTACATTTCCCACCACCAATCTCTACAGTTTTCATGCCACCCTCTCTTCACCCTACCTACCCCACTGTCTGGCTCTGGGGCAGGCATTTTACTTCCCGCCCTCTATCCCCTCTTTACTTTTTGACATGGTGGTTTGCATTATTGCTAATGAAGGGGTATCGTACATATGACTTTATTCCCTTTCAGATTCCAGTTATTGTTCAAAGTGATCAGTTCAAATTATCATTGTCACAGCAGATGAACCATTCACTACCCTTATGGCATTCATCGTTGTGTGTGTGTGTGTGTGTGTGTGTGTGTGTGTGTGTGTGTGTGTGTGCTTTAATTTAATTTTATTTTTTTATGTTTTCATTTAAAAACCAGTTTCCTGTTTAGAAAAAACAGGGAGCCAAGCAGGTAGCTCTGCAAAAATGCATATACACAGGTTTGGAGGGAAGAGTAACAACATTCCAGAGACCCTGAGAAGCACTCCAGGGCTTTGTAACCCCATAGAAAGGCTGTTGTAACCCCACAAAAAGGCTGAGATCACTCAATCCATGGCCCCCACCCTGGACTGGCACCTTGGGCACTGAGTGCTATAGCCAGATGATATAGCACACTGTCAATTTTTCTCATGAAAAGGAAAAGAATGTTTCCTTAAATGGAATTGTCAGAAGTAAAGAGCCACAGAATGTTTTATTCATTATTTAATTTTCTGGTGGAAGGATTTCTTTGATATGGAATCTGATGGTTCTCCCCCAAGTCTTTGCTGAATCATTTCCAATTGGTGAATATATTCTGTCAAGGAATGTTCTGGATCTTGAGATAGTCAGGGATCTTTCTAATCTAAATTTGGGGATAGACTAAACCATTCTCTCATCCTCCAGCTTCTTACCTTGGATTAGTCCTCTTGATTCTCATCTCTATTGTCTCTGGGTATTATTACCATACTATCTTTTATTTTTCTTATATACCATAAATGAGTGAGTTGTTCTAAATAGAGGAGGAGGAGGAGAAAGAGAAGAGGAGGAAGAGGAGGAGGAGGAAGTGGAGGAAGAGGAGGAGGAAGAGGGCAAGTATTGTTTGTGTATTCCTAGAGTATATTCTAGGAGTTGTATTGCATGAAAATATGGAGGAGCAGTTTCTAGCTTTATGAGAAATATCCTATTTGCTTTAGAAAAAAGCAAGACCAATCTACATTCCCACCAGCAGTAAATAAGGGTTCCTTTCTCCCCACATCCATGCCAGCACTGGTTGTTCTTGTTCTTTCTGGTGTGTGCCAGTCTCTATGGCATAAGATGGTATCTTTCTCCCTACATCCATGCCAGCACTGGTTGTTCTTGTTCTTTCTGGCATGTGCCAGTCTCTATGGCATAAGATGGTATCTCAATGTTGTCTTGATTTGCAACTCCCTGATGATTAGTAATGGGAAGCAGTTTTTCATTTGTCTTTTGGCCATCTATAATTCTTCATTGAGGAAATGTCTGTTCATTTCTTCTCCCCACTTTTGGATGGGGTTAAATGTTTTTATCTTCTTGAGTTCTATCAGTGCCTTGTATATCTTAGATATTTAACTCCTTCTTTGGGTATCTGGTGAATAGTTTCTCCAATTCCATAGATAATCTTTATATCCTTGTTACTGTTTCCTTTGAGAAGTTTCTCAGTTTAATGTAGGCTCATTTGTTTATCTTTGCTTCTACTTGCATGGCTAGTGGTGTTTCCTCCTTGAAGATACCTTTAGCTTCAATGTTCTGCCAACGTTTTCCTCTATGTACTGTATGTATTCAAGTCCAACATCATGGTCTTTAACATAATTTGACTTGACCTCTGTGCATGGCATAGAGAGGTCTTTATAAAATTTTTGTATGTAGTTGCAAACACCACTTGTTGAAGAGTTTTCCCAACACCACTTATTGAAGAGGTTTTCCTTGTTCCACTTTGCATTTCTTGCACCTTTATCAAAGATTAACTGATAATATGTCTGAGGATCAATTTCAGAATATTCAAGTCTATTCCACTGTTCTAGCACTGGTTCTCAAACTTTTTAAAACAGGGGGCCAGTTCACTGTCCCTCAGACAGTTGGAGGGCCAGTCTATAGTAAAAACAAAATCTATGAACCAATTCCTATGCACACTGCATATATCTTACTTTTAAGTGAAGAAACAAAACTGGAACAAATACAGTATGTGGCCTGCGGGACGTAGTTTGAGGACCACTGATCTAAAGAATCTATCTTTATTCCAGTACCACGGTGTTTTAATGATTACTGTTTTACAGTACAGTTTGAAACTGGGAAAAGTTATGCCTGCCATCTTTTTTGTCAAGGATTACTTTAAATATTTATGTTTATTACTCCATATGAGTTTCAAAAGTGTCTAATCCACTACTTTGAAAAATGTCATGGGTATTCTCATAGAATTGCATTAAATCTGTACAATGCTTT
>PVKC010004800.1:0-34782 GCA_004027635.1 Crocidura indochinensis
AAAAAAAAAAAAAAAAAGAAATGATGATGAGAGGTGGTGGTAGTGTTTCCATTTAAGTAGGGTAGATTTCCAGGGATCTCTGTGTACTGTTCCTTCTGGATTTTCCTGAAAATGAAGAGAGAAGTTATATAGGTTTATGTGCCAGTGCATCAGAATGTCAGTTCTAGAATTATTGTCCTTTGCTTGACTCAATGCTTTTGGAATGCAGCCATATGATTTGGAGCAAGGTCCATTCATTCCTGCATCTTCAACACTTCCTGCCAAGTCAGAAAAGGTTGACATGATAATTTCCAGGTCTCATTCTTGTCCTTTCTGGAAGAGTAGTACACATTCTTAGCCAATAGATTCATGGTCCTGTACTGATCTGGCTACCTCCTTCATTTCTTCCTGTCTCTGTCTCCACACATTCAAATTGACCATGTTTTATAAAATAATATAGCAGATAAGGTATACTTGTCTTGCATGCAGCTAACCCCAGTTCTGTTTCTAGCACCACATATTGTCTCCCAAGCACCACCAGTAATACTTTTTGAACACGGATCTAGAATTAAGCTTCAATCACTGTTAGGTGGAGTGCCCCAAATAAAAGAAAGTAAAAACCAAATTGGCAGTGTTTCTGTTGTGGTACTCCATGGTCCCACTCACAATAATTTGCTATCAAGTAGTACTTCAGCTTCAGAGAGATAGTGCAGTGGGTACGGTGTTTGTATTGTACTAGAGTAGAGTACTGTTGGTGGTGATCCCCCAAACAAACAAAACAGTAAAGGTAGTTCAGCTGTACCCACACCATCTCTTTGGAAAAAAATAAACTAATTTCTACTTGGATAATTTTCAAGATCTCTTGATGTGTTGCTTCCTTTGTACTTTATAAATTTTCCTTCCTTGATTCCTCTCTGATTCCTCCATTATATGATAAGTATTCAGGAGAAGCCATCTGGTACTGTAGCACTTTTTTTTTTAAAACACCCCAGAGCTGAAAGTGCCTGCTGTGCACGTGGAGGACTATACGCGTGATTTCCAGCACTACCCACATGTCACATGTGTTGATCAGGATCATTGTGATGCTGCTGTGTGACAACCCTTGCAACTGCAGCAAGTGGGTGAGATTAGTTAATGAGAGAGGGGTTGAGAGACATAAGGAGCACTGTGACAGAAGATGTGTGCGCATTGAGGTCTTGTATGTAATCCCAGGCACCCATGTGTGTGAGCACCACTGCAACCACCAGAGAGTACTGCACCCAGAACTCGTGTATGAGCACCACCATTGAAGTGTGCACCCCCAGGTCAGCCACTATGCAAGTGGTATATCCAAGTATGTGGATCCTAGGTCCTTGCAGCAACAGCAATAAAAGGAAGGGAGGGTTGGGAGGAAACAAAAAGCTTCTTGGCTTCATCTCCAGTTTTATTGCTTCAAGTTCCACTTCTACCATCTACCAAAGCACAATTCAACTGACTCTTAACTGATCATGACAGCAGTCTCCATTTCTCCATTGTCCAAGGACAGGACCTCATTTCTGTCAGATACTTCACCAAAATTGCTTTTATTGACTGAATTCTGTTCTTGATTATTTATGTATTCTCAGACATGATGTGATTGCTCTCTCTCTCTCTCTCTCTCTCTCTCTCATCTCTGGAATCTCTCTGCTTTGTCAGCATGCACCAGCCATTACTTAAACAGTTTCCCCATAAATATACTTTATTTTTCCCCTCTGTCCCTCAAAATCTTCTAACCTTGACCCTACTGTGCCAGAAACTAGGAGTTTGTGACCTCAACACTCTACTTCTTGATTCCAAAATCTGTCTTTCTTTTACTAAGGGTTGCTGTAGCTGTTCACCATAGACTAAGCTATAAACAAGAGAAATCCTTGGTCTCATGGTCTTTACACCTATGGAGGACAGAAATTTGAAATGCCAGGGACTGTGTTTCCACTGAATACTTAAAGGAAGAATCTTTTTCATCATCTTTTTCTCATTTCCCAACCTCGCTGACTTAGATCATGCCATTCCAGTCTCTACCCTATGATCATGAGAAAGAATCATAATCTTCCATGGTGGAGATAAAATTTTTCTTTTCTTTCCTTTTCTTTCATTCTTTTGTTCTTTCTTTCTTTTATTTATTTTTGGGGGGCCACACCCATTTGACGTTCAGGGGTTACTCCTGACTATATGCTCAGAAATTGCCCCTGGTTTGAGGAGACTCACGCCGAACAGTGGTCAGTTCTAGGCTAGAACTTGCAAGGCAGATGCCTTACCTCTAGCAACACCTCTCCATCTCCTTTCTTTTATTTTTTGCAGGGAAAGCACAAGAGCAATGTCTCCACTAATAATACTTAGCCAACCTGGTAGTTGAACATATGAGCCCAAGCATATGGTGCTGTTCAGGCTCTGTGATACTGAGAATTACCCATTTTAGAGTTACAACTAAGAGGATCATGTAGTGATAGGAATCAAACCTGCAACTGATGTATACTAAGCCTGTGCCCAAACCTCTCTGCTATCTCCCATATCCTCTTTTGTAAAGACAATAAATCAATTCCATCATGGGACCTTACTCTCATGACCTCTCCTAAATAAATCCAACTATTTTTCAAATACCTCTTCCCCTAAAGCTACTACATAATGCAGTTACCACGTCCACATAACATAGCATTCATTTTGTACTAGGTAAAGTTAAATGCAGCAAGAAGTCACTATTATTGCCTTAATGTCTGATGAAAAGTATACACCACATCTTCTCTTCTGTGCATTCCTTCACAATGGGTTTCTGGAATTCTAAAGTTCTTTGATGCATAGAGGAAATGGTGCAAATGTTGTTTGTCATATAGGGTCTGGCTCAGTAATGAAAATGTCTATAGGGAAATTTGCCTCTAGGTTTTGTAGAGGAACTTCTTGTTTTCTTTTGTTTTGTTTTGGGGTCACATCCGGCAGCGCTTAGGGGTTACTCCTGGCTTTACGCTCAGAAATCACTCCTGGTAGGCTCGGGGGACCATATGGAATGTTGGGATTTGAACCACCATCCTTCTGCATGCAAGGCAAACACCTTAGCTCCATGCTCTCTCTCCAGCCCCAGGAACTTCTTATAATACTAGGTTTGGGATATGTGGAACTAGGAAGATCTTTTCTGTGCTGTTCTGTGATAATTCTAGTTACATACAACTGTTGAATTTTGATATTTGAATTTGTGTGGCACTAATGTGAATGGGATTGCCTTCTTAACATCCATCTCTTCCCTACCATTATTGGTGTATAAAAAGGCCATTGATTTCTGTGTGTTCATTTTGTAGCCTGTCACCTTGCTATATGAATCTATTGTTTCTAGAAGCTTTTTGGTAGAGTCTTTGGGGTTTTCTAAGTAGTTAACTGTTGAATTTTGAAATATGACTAGAATGACCCAGGATGCATTTTTGATAGTTGACTTAAATTAGTACACATAGGTTCTGGTGACCATTATCAAACACAAAGTTACAAGCAGAGTACTACGGACAGTCACTAGATATAAGTCAGCAAAGATCATGCATCACCCCCAGTGACTCAAGTGACTTTAAGGTTGATGTCAGATGGTAATGAGGAAGGTAGAACTATAAAAGTCTACATTTCAAGATGATGAGACCCTTGGGCCAGAGAGGTGGTGCTAGAGGTAAGGTATCTGCCTTGTAAGTGCTAGCCGAGGATGGACCGAGCAGTAGGGCATTTGCCTCGCACGTGCTAATCTAGGAAGGACCATGGTTCAATCCCCAAGCATCCCATATGGTCCCCAAGCCAGGAGTGCTTTCTGAACACATAGACAGGAGTAACCCCTGAGCTTCACCAGATATGGGCCAAAAAGGAAAAAAAAAAAAAAAAGAACTTTGGGAATTTATGAGTTGCAGGTAAGGGCCAAGGACCTTGATTGGGGATTTCGGCTTTTAAATTTTATGGACAGTTGGGGCTCATCATCTTTTTGTTTCTTTGTTTTTGGGGTCACACCCATTTGATGCTCAGGGGTTACTCCTGACTATGTGCTCAGTAATCGCTTCTGGCTTGGGGTACCATATGGGATGCCAGGGGATCAAACCTCAGTCTATCCTCGGCTAGCACTTACAAGGCAGACGCCTTACCTCTAGCACCACCTCTCTGGCCCAAGGGTCTCATCATCTTGAAATGTAGACTTTCATAGTTCTACCTTCCTCATTACCATCTGACACAAATGGGTCACCAGCTTGTGCTCCCCAATCCACAAGTGAACAGGGTGATCCCATTTAAAATGTTTTATTTGGGGATTGGCTACTCTTAACATTGCTCAGTAGTGCTCAATTCACCCTTGGCAATGCTTCCAGGACCATGAGATGTCAGGGTTCAAGTCGGGGTTATTCATGAGCAAGATGAGCACCTTATGCTGTCTCTCTAGCCCAGAATTTTTTAAATGTAAGCAAGACAGATCAGAGACTAACAAATATACTTACAAGAGGAAACAAAGGACTGGTCTCTCTGAGCTCCAATTCTCATTCTAAATGCCATCTGTTCCTTGTCCTTGGAGAACTAAATAGTGATAGTAATGTCCCTGCATCTGCAGAGCAGAGCTGCTGTGCCAGTGACTGTCCAGTGCATGTCCAGAGGCTGTCGGATTTGAAATTTGAGGAGAATGAGTCACTCCACAGCTCTTAGTGGCTTTGGAGCAGTACTGTCTTCACCAATTGGGCAGGTTCTTAGACCATTCTTACTTCAGCTTTTCCACGTTGAACTTCTCTGCCTCTTCCCTGACTCTCCTCTGCCTTTAGAGTTTTATTAAGGAAGTATGTTTGCCTTCATTTTGTCAGAAATCTCAGTAAAGAGAAATGTTCCCCTCCGGCTGCTACAGCAGATTCCACAGGGCTTAGCTTGTGCCCCAAGGAAAAAAGGCAGGAGGTTGTGCAACAATAAATTCACATTGAACCTGTGATGATTCATCATCATGGTTCTCCTTTCCTCCTGTATGGTGCCATAATGGATAAGCATTTGCAGGGCCCTCTGTGTATATACACATGCAGTATTTGGGCAGGAAGATGGGAGAAAGTAGTGGATACACTGGGTAGTGTGCAGGGGTGTTTTAGGCTCTAGCAAGAGACTTCCCTCCTACTCTAACTGTTCTTCATCCTTCATACAAATGTTTGATACCCCAAAAGTATTTGAAAATCATTTGCAATGCTAAGTTTTGAACCCTAGTCTGTCATCTACAAGACAAGTGCAAGCTGTAGTTCTCTTTTCTTTCTCTCTCTTACTCCTCTCTCTTCTCTTCTCTCTCTGTCTCTCTCTCTCTGTTTCTCTCTGGCCCCACAGTTTTGTTCCTTATGGGAGAGTATTTTGAACTGGTGTTTTAAGAGAGGCACAAAGGACATGAATAATAAATTAGCTAAAAAATGTTGCTGCTTGTTGCATAAACTTCTTCTGCGAACATTGTTCAAACAGAAAAGAGAACCAGACCAAAGTACATGAGTCAGACTATCAAGGTTCTCATATCATTTGATGCTGAGATTATATGGGCAAAGTGCTTTACTTCTGTGCTCTTAGTTTGCACATTGTGAAAGAGAACAGTGCCTTGCTAATAGGGAGAAGGAGAAGATGCTTGGAACAATGCTGGATTCTCAGAGAAGATGAAATAAGTGCATTCCATTCATATTTTTATTTTTACAGTCATTTGAACCCATAGTCCTCAACCCTATTCCAATCATGGCCTTCCCTGTCTAATCATATGGCCTCCTTGTCTCATGTGGTGGCACCCCCATCCTATGACCCACAAGAAGGCTCTATGGCTCTGAGAAATGCTGATCCACACTCTGCAGGTTTATGGTGCAGAGAAATAAGGATTTCCTGCTGTCCATGCATCCAACAACAGAAGCTTCCTTTAATAGTTCATGAATATCATTCTCACTAGTGCCAGTGCCTAGGCATGAAGAGATTGAAAGGCAGAACATTAGAATGCAATGCAGTCATGAACCAAAGACTATTCCAGACACTTCAGAACTATATGTTCCATCCCTCACAGTTGTAAGGGTTGGAAGAGGGAAAATCATGAAAGTCATGAATTTCACTTGTCCAAAGTGCTCACTCAGTAGGCAGGCAGGTGTGGAAGCCACTCCAGTATCACAGCAGCTCCAAACTACCTCTGAGCTTCTGAAACCACCTCTACCACCACAGCTGGCAACATTGGTGGTGGAAGAAGCAGCTACCATTTCAGGTCTATATCAATGTCAAATGGTAATTCACTCTAGCAGAGCTAAATTCAGAACTCAACCCAGCACATCACACATGCCAGGTTGCTATGCTATGGAACCATGGGCCAGCTCTGGCTGAACTAAGATCAGATTTATCAACAGGTCAAAAGAGTGATGCCCAAACGTCCATGCTTGAAAGCATAAAAGAAAGTGTTTAAAAAATAAAAAGAATAAAAATTTAAAAAAATGTGTGGATAGATACTATTGAGAAAATAGGACAGAGCTGTAGGGAAGCTGGCACTTACATGAATTAGTCAGAAAGCATCCCGAAACACTGGTGCATATAAAGTGGTGCACTGTGACTTAGAGTAGAGTAGTCATGATGCAGAGTGAAGAAAACCTTGAGGGAGGCTCATAAATAATTTATTAAGGAGCACTGTGTAAAGGATGAGCAGAAACAAGAACAGACACCAAAGAGGATGAACCAGCCTGGAGACTTTGAGGAAGGACTCAGAGGCTCTAAGGGAATGAGTGATTACAGCGGGGGTGTACAGACTATTCATCAGGGTGAAACTCAGCTAGGATGCGACCTCTGTAGGGAATAGAGATTAGTTCACAAGAAGGTTTTATTTTGTTGAGTAGGGGAATGGGAATACGGGATGACACTATCATCTGTTCCTTAGAACTGACTCATTTAATGCCTGTATAAAATTAATTTTTTATTAAAACACCATGATTTACATTTATTTGTGATTGAGTTTTAGGCATATTATGTTCCAGCATCAATCCCACCACAAACATTCACTTCCCTCCATAAGTGTCCCCAGTTACCTTTACCACCCCCAAGCCTGCCTCCTTGGCAGGCACATTTTTAAGTTTGAATGTTATAATTTAGATCCCCTGTATCTGTGGTGGTGTTTTTGAAGTTTGGATATACTTTTCCTCTATACTACTAATATGCCAAGGTCCTTGACCTATATTCCTCCATTATGTTTTGTCTACTTCCTGTTACACACCTCAATTTGCTTCTCTCTTTCTCCTCTTTCCTATATTCTTGGGTTAAGAATGATCAAGTTATACTACCTTCAATATCGGGCATTCTCTCACCCCATTATTCTCTCAGTGGCAAATGGAATAACTAGAATGACCTTTAAGTGAAAGCAGGACCTAGATCAGACTTTTTAAATTTACGATCCAAGGAAATTTTGCTTCCAGTGCACAAAAATTATTACCACTAATAATATCCAACACAATTGTATTATGTAGCAGTACATATATATATAAATATTCTAGCTATAAATAGTGGTTTTATTTCTGCTTTAGCAGTTTATAAAATATCTTACCTGTTTTCCTGGTCTGCATATATAATGATGAAAACTCTATGATTTAGAGTGATAATATAGAGAATAGGCATCTACCTTATAAGTTTGATTATAAGTTTGATTCCCTGGAACCCATGTTGTCCCCTGAGCCCACTAAAAGTGATCCAGGAGCACAAAGCCAGGAATAAGCTCTGAGCACCACCAGTGTGGGGGAAGAAACAACAATAACAATAAAATGTTATTTAGACCATATATGTGTGTACTTGTTTATAAATTGATTATAATTTTATAGTTTAACAGATCACTAGCAGATATTGTTAACTATAACTGTATAAGTAGCTCAGGTGATAATGCACATGTGTGAGTAACATACACACACACACACTTTAGCACTGCTATGTGTGGCCTGATATCCTTTCACTATCCCAGGTATGGGTTCTATATAATTAAGGGACAAATAAGTGAAGTTCCAGTTAACCCCATTAATCAGGGTAATGACACCATTTTATCTTACTTTATCATTATTTTTTGTGAAGAGTTGGGCCCACATCTCACTATGCTCTTGGTTTACTCCTGACTCTGTGCTCAGGAGACCATATAAAATGTAGAAATTATACAAAAATTAGAAATTAGAATGGGGTCAGCCACCTGCAAAACAAGTGCCCTAACCCTATACTGTCAGTTCAGCCCACCATATGGCATTTTAAATAGTGTCTGAAATTTTATATTTTTATTTCTATTTCAGGTGTCTCAAGCTATGTATTAACCCACTCCAAAAAATAGTGGGTTCAAATAATGAACTATAGTTTATAATAGTTCTGAACTGAGAAATCAGGCAGGATTTGCCCTGCAAATAAATGATCATGCTTTTAAATGCATAGCTTTAGTTAGCCCAGTGTTTCTCAATCTTTCCCCACTTTGACCCCTTTCTCATCTTATGTCCTTCCTGTCACCCTCTCTATATTCAACAACTTGGCCCTCTAGTCTTATGTCTCAGTCTCTCTTTTTTTTTGGTTTTTGGTCATACCTGGCAGCACTCAGGGGCCACTCCTGGCTCTATGCTCAGAAATCGCTCCTGGCAGGCTCAGGGGACCATATGGGATGCTGGGATTTGAACCACTGTCCTGCAAGCAAAGCAAATGCTTTGCATCCATGCTATTTCTCTGGCTCCTGTGTCTCAGTCTCTTATTAACACGCTTTTCCCCTGTACTATCCAGGAATATTCTGGAGCCCACAGGGGACCATATGACCTCCAGTAGAGAAGTGCTGGGTTCTAGTCATTCACTTGATTATATTCAGCAATGCCTTATCTAATCTGGCCTGGATCTTCCAACAAAGAAGATCTTGCTCAGGGCTGGCTTGGTGCTCATACTGTCTGGCATTTCTTTCATTATTCAGGAGTCTGGCCCAGGATTCCTTAATAATTATTGGCTTCTACAGAGAAAGGAAATGCAATTTTTAGGGCTCCCAAGGGCTCTGCTTGGAAGTCCCCAAATATATAGTTCCCTGCATCCTATCTGCATTAGAGAACTAGTCTAGATGCAAAGGGAAGAGAAACAGAACTCATCTGTCCATATGAGTTGAAACATATTCCTGCAGACAGGGGAGAGAAAAATGGCTTATTAGGAAACCCAGACTCCCAGTAATCCAAGCTGTTTCTTTGATCTGACTGGATTTAATTCGAACTCGATTAAAGAATCATTCACCAAAGTGCATAAACCAGGTAGCTTGGAACAAAAGAAATGGTTATCAAGTGTTAGTAGAAATAGTTGTGAGAACGATGATAATGACTTTTAGGGGTCTAACTGTGATTTGAAGTAGCTCTCTTCCAAATTTTGAACTGAGTAAAAAGACCAGTTATGGATAAGCCATCTATTATCTTCTTTACTGATCCTAAGTGACAGCATTGAGTATTTCTCCTGCCCACATAACCAGCTGTGGGGGGGACCTTTGGAGGGGGTTATAAAAACCCCATACAGAAACAGATAGCTAGGAGCAACACAAATAAATGTCTTTTGAAATTTCAACTGGTTCAATTCTTCCAGTTGTCTAGAACTCAAATTAATTTGGATGATGAAGTAAGATCTATTAAAAGTTGTTCTCGGGGCCGGCAAAGTGGCGCCAGAGGTAAGGTGTCTGTCTTGCAAGCGCTAGCCAAAAAAGGACTGCAGTTCGATCCCCCGGCGTCCCATATGGTCCCCCCAAGCCAGGGGCAATTTCTGAGCACTTAGCCAGGAGTAACCCCTGAGCAGCAAACGGGTGTGGCCCAAAAAAAAAAAAAAAGTTGTTCTCAACTTAAAAAAAGTTTTAATTTTTACTTTAATAATCACATAACTTCATGTAAATTATAGAACAGTAGCTTGAAAGTATTTTTAAATATCTAGTGGCATGTAGTCTAAATGAAATTTGGTAATTCTTAGAAACTTTGAATTGTTTCTTTGAAGTTTTAGTCTCCACTACATTCCTTTTAATAAAATCAAGCAGAATTTGTTCTCCAAATTAAATTATCTTGGTTAAGGAATAATTAGGAAAAGGAATTATGGGATTGAACATTCATAAAAAGGTTAAAAAAAACCCTTCAGCTTTGGATGTAATTCTGAAGAAATTATATCCACTTCTAATAAAATACTTCCCTGGAATCTCATATTCAATTCAAAATATTTCAAAGACTTTGATATGGGCATACTCAAAATACAGAGCAAAACCCAGATGTCAGGTGGGTTATTCTAAGAGTAATTACAGAATCTGATTTGAATGAAATCACAAAATTGAAGGAGATCCTTTATAATGTTTAATCTGATCCAATTTGGATGATGTTATTCAGGGACACTTGCTACTAAATGTATTTCTTTCAGATTTTATTCTAAGCATCAGCTGTAATGTTTAATAAATGCTCATTGTATATAAGCAGACTCCTAAACAGTTGGCTTGGAACATTACAAAGGAAGGAAGGTACATATTTCTGTCTGTATTTTTTGAGAGTCACCTAATATTGGACACAGGACAAACCAACTGCCAACAGTCTGAGCACTGCGATAGTGCAAAGGGGTTGGAGGCAAAGGCCAATTGGAGTAATTGGAACCAACTTGTCCCAATTTATAGCTCAGCCAGGCCTGGGCTTCTTAAATTCAGTGAAAATGGAAAGATTTGGAAGCTGAAAATGTGAGAAAAAAGACTATTCCACGAATGGAGTGGACAGTAGAAAACTCATCAAATATGAGTAATGAGAATAAGTCCAGAACTAAGAGAGAGATTCAGTTTTGGAAGTGAAAATCTTTGTTATCGGAGTCTGATATAAAAGGTCACATAGTGAGTGAGCAGCAGCACATCTGCTATAGTGTGTTTCATTTCCTTGAGTGCCGAAAGACAATTTAGGAGTTTACTAATGTAGCAGTTGGAGGAGTTTGTCAAGTACAAAGTATGAATGACAAATGAGTTTGGGTAAGTGTGAGCCCCACCCTGATAATGGATGGAATAGTTAGGGTAGTAAAAAAATAACATGCCAAAACAAAGCAGGATCCCATCGGTTGGAATAAGATAGAACCAGAGTCATGGAACAGAGAGCAAGCCTGCTCTTGGGATTAGGACACAGGACCATGATCAGAATTACTCTCCAAGTGATTTGACTGAGTCTCAGAAGTTTGGCATCCATGTGTACTAAGTAGTTCCTGCATCTGTGAGTCTTAGAACCAGGAACTAGGAACAACTAACAAACAGAAGTCATGAAGCATGACTCTGGGTATATTGAAACAGATGCAGGAGCTGAGCAGCAGGAAGACTCAGAAAATAAATGTCAATGGGACCAGAGCAATAGTACATCAGTAGGGCATTTGCCATGCACACGGCCAACCAGGGACAGACCTGGCTTCAAATCCTGGCATCCCATATGGCCCCCTTATGAGCGATTTCTGAGCTCAGATCCAGGAGTAAACCCTGAGCACTGCCAGGAGTAGCCCCAAAACTAAAATAAGATAAAAACAAAACAAAATAAAATAAAGTAAAATAAAATAAAATAAAAGTAAAGTAAAGAATTTTGAGACTTGATATGGCAGCAGGTCTGGCACTTCCCTTGCATATAGCTGATCTGGATTCTGTTCTCTGGCACCACATATGATCCCTCATGTACTTCCAGGAGTAATCCCTGAGAAAATTCTGCAAACCACAGGTTTTTTTTAAATAGGAAGAAAAATAAAAGAAACAATGTATGTTGACCAATTTTCTTTAAAACATTTAATTTTTTGACAACTGCCTTTTTGATAGAAGCAAAGGAAAGGTAGGATTCTGTAGAAAATGAGTTTCTATATAATCCATATCAACTTTATAATTTCTATGAAGTCTTATTTAGAAATCTTATTTCTTAGTAAACATCTGTGATCCTGCTACCCTTTGTAGCCTTGTTATATACTCCGAAGAGTACCTTTACCCCATTAACTCCTATTTTAGGTAGTGACCTCTCTATTTAGAAATAGGGAAGAGCCTGTCATGATGTCAAATGTAGATATATCCTTGGAACTTCTCCCAAATCCTAAGCTCTATAAATGAGCATCTGGGAAAACTAAATTATGCTCAATGGAAGTCTAGTTTAGATCCATTTCCAAATAATTGATCCCTTTCAGTATAACCAACTCCTCTTTCCCTTCCTTCTCCATGACCACAATCTTTGTTTCATTTCATTTATCTAATCAGGTTTTCATTCTGAAAACAGTATCAGTATACAGTAATTTGGTAATTTTCATTTTAATTAAAAATAGAAGCAGTTTTATTTGCTCTTGTTATTGTTTTCTACTGCCCTGATTGAATGGCTTTTGGGTCATTGTTGAAATGGAATGTCTAGGGCCAGAGTGGTAGCACAGTGGTAGTGCTTTTGCCTTGCATGCAACCGACCCAGGAGTTCTTTCCCCGGCATCCCAATTGGTCCCCTGAGCTAGAGCAATTTCTGGGCACAATCCAAAAGTGGCCCCTGAGCACCATCAGGTGTGGCCCCAAAATACCAAAAAAAAAAAAAACAAAACAAAACAAAAAAAAGACACAAACAAGCAAAATAAAGAAATGGAATGTCTCAAGCAATTTATATATTGTAATTCTTAGACTGTAATGAAATAGAAGTCAAGCATAGGGGGTAAAACAGAAAACGAAGAAGGAATGTCAAATCATGTCTGAAATAGTAGAAAAATATGTTTGTTCTAATGGAGGAAAGTGAGTTGTTCCAAAGAGAAAATAAATACTTTATGGACTATAAATCATGTAAGTCTCATTATTTGATTGCTAGTAACTGAAATGTTTTGGGGTCACAAAGGCTTTGTGGTCATATGCATAATTAGTGAATGAAAAAGCAGAGAGATTAGCCCTGTCTACAGTAGATGAGAAATGGACAACTGTTCTTATGTTTGCAGTGTATTTGCCACTGTTGTTTCTGATATGGAGGCACACAGGGGGGTAATATTACCTGCAGAGAGTTTTTATTTGGTTTTATTTGGTGAAAGTAGGACAAGTCAGAAAAAGTTAACATATGCCAAGAAATTATTTTGCCCAAATGATAGAACAGGTATAATTATCCCTTTCTGGAAGAGAGAGAGATGTGTTAAAACTGTTAAATCTGCTGAAAATCTAGACTGAAAATCTACTTCTATGATGTAGAACCTGCTTTCCTATTAATTTGTAAAGTGTTGCTTCAGTAGATGTCATTCAGCTGACAATATTCTAGAAAAATTCTTTAATAAAAATGAAATTTGAGAAACTGCTGAGGTTATTGTATGGTGAAAAAGGATAAAGTTGACCAAGTACATCTAATACTGAGAAAAAAATCAAGAAAATGACTGATGGGGCCGGAGCAATGGCACAAGAGTTTTGGGTGTGGCCCAAAAACCAAAAACCAAAACAAGAAAAGAAAAAGAAAATGGCTGATAATGCTGAACAGAAGATAGTGGAGGCAGTTAAGGGTCACACCTGGTGGTGTTCAGGCTTGCTTACTCCTAGCTGTATACTCAGTGAATCACTCCTCATAGTGTCAGGGATCCACATGCAGTGCCATACATAAACCAGGGTCAACTGCATGCAAACAAATGCCTTACCCTTATTCTATCTCTTCTGGTCAAAGTTACTTTTTTTAGACCAGAATTTTCTTAGTCAAAGCTTAAATCTATATAGATAAAACAGTTACAGAAACAGTCTGTAGGAAAGAAAGACAAAAGACCCAGATTCTCTCATCTTTGAGAAGCTATAGATCAGATGAAGACTTCATCAAATAGAAATTTCACAGTATAATGAATTCACTTCAGAACTGAAAATTGTGTCAGGTGGGGGAGGGTGTCATATAATCACACACACAACGTTTTAGCATGCTCCCCATTGACATGTGTCATCTACATACTGTTTGAGCAAACAGAATGGAGTTGAAATGCAAAGTATCAGTTTCTGGGCCAAGGTTTTTAGAAATTTGCCATTCTCCTTTCTGTAGATCTTTAGAAATCAGCCACAAGTGAAACCTTGTGATAGAATTCAGCAACCAGCAGGATGTTTCTCTTAGAGATGCAACTCCTCGAGCTGATCAGCTGTCAGAAGCTGTCTGGAATAGAAACCTGGTATCCCCCCCCAACTCTACATAGAATTGCAAATTTAATGAATGTCTAATGTTGTTATTGACCTCAATGGCTTTTTATTGTTATGCAGTATAGATTTTTAAAATTGTAAAGTAAAATATGCAATGTTGTGTGTACAGATAAGATCTGGGGGTTATACCTATATTTGGTTCCTAAAATTTGTGACAATCTTGGGTGATGTGTTTAATCACCTCAAGTGTCATATTGCCAAGAAAAATATCTAGACATAATAATAATTACCTCATGAGGCTAAGGTGAGAAATAGACACTTGTGCACGTGCTCCTAAAGCAATGCCTGAAAAATAGCGTGGACTGGTAAATTTTACATCACAGTATGAGAGAGAAGGGAGGGAGGGAGAGGGTGGGGAAGAAAGAGAGAGCGAGAAAGAGAAAAAGAATACAGGGATTAAGTGCTTTTCTTGCATCATCTTGGGGAATTTTGTTTGATCCCAGAAATGCATATGGCACTCTAGGGCTGCAGAAATCACTCCTGAGCACAGACCCAAGAACAGCCCCTGAGCAAAACTATCTGTATAACAACCACCCCCCCCCTCTACAACCTATAGAGTTGTTAGAAATTTTAGGTGAAAAGAGTTAACTTGGGGCCCGGGAGATAGCATGGAGGTAACGCATTTGCCTTTCATGCAAAAGGTCATCGGTTCAAATCCCGGTGCCCGATATGGTCCCCCGTGCCTGCCAGGAGCAATTTCTGAGCATGGAGCCAGGAGTAACCCCTGAGCTCTGCCGGGTGTGACCCAAAAACCAAAAAAAAAAAAATTAACTTCATAGCTATATAATCATGTATTCTCCTAGAGGGAACTATATAAAATATCATTTGAAAATATTGATTTAACACATAAACATGAATTTAGCCCAAATTATAAGATATTATCTTCATAAGTTCCAACTTTGTATAGTAAAGCAGTTACAGCCTATAACTCATTTTCACAAAACTATCTATATTCTTCCCACCAACCACCCACAAAAAAGGTAAATAAAAGCCCTCTTTTGAAGTAGTAAGTAGCAAGCGTATTTTAATAAAATGACACTCAGTGGAAATAGAAATTTTATCATTCTAACTTCTAATATAAGACAAGTTGAAATTTTCTTCTAAAATTCATAATTTCCTTCACATAAAAAAATCTCTTCAATGCTGCTTTAGATCTATAGGAAAGTTCAGATGTAATTTTTCAACCTCCATTCATTTTTGGACTTGGATATACAGTTTGCTTGCTGTAGCAATTCATGTTTTACACACTTTTTGTGGAAAGAACCATTCTTGATTTAAAAAAAAAATGACCTACCTTTCTTTTCCTTTCTTCCTTTAGTAGAAATCTTAAGTTAAATCTCACATATGATTGAAAATTTGCAGCCTAAGCAATAATATGGTATTATGACCCTACTCTTTGGTAAGTTGATCACTTTTAGTCATTTGCCTCTGTTATTGGAAAGCTAACATTATGTATGTGCCCCCAGGAGTGTTATTTAGGATGGAAAGGAGAGCGGAGAGGGAAGGCAAAAAGAAGGGAGGTAGAAAGGTCTTTTTGGTGAACAATTAGCACATGGACCAAGGATGAATTGATCAGCTACTGAATCTGGCAAAAGTAATCATAACTGGTTTATTGATTCTGTTCTGAAAATCTAAGAATGTAGTTATGGAGAAGGGGCAGAAATGTAATTATGAAAAATTTTTAAAGTGATACTATTTGAAAAGAGTTAACTACAATCTTGAGAATAAAGAAGATGGGAAGGATTTCTTTCCCTGACTATAAAAATCTACAATAAAGCTATAGTATTCAATATAGTGTGGTACTGGAATAAAGATAAACTCACGGACCTACAATAGAATTGAAAACCCAGAAATAAACACTAAGATATATGGATAGTAAATGTTTGATAAAAATAGATAGTAGCAGCACATGGAGCAAGGATAATTTATTCAACAAATGATTCTGGTGAAATTAGCCACGTGGTAAGGAAAAAATAATTGGGTCCACTATCACAAAATTATATAGACTAATTCAGGATGCACTTAAGAACTTCAATATTCAGATTTCTAAATACAATGAGAACATAGGACTTTCCATGACATTGACTTCATATGCATCTTCAATGAATCAGTGCCTCTAGCTAAGAAAACAGAAGCAAAAATTAGCAAATGAGACTACATCAAAGTCAGAAGTTTCTGCAATGAGAAAAAAAATGATGAGTAAGATAAAACACTCTACTGAATGGGAGAAAATATTCATTTACCAAACATCTGACAAAGGACTTTTGTAAAGCACTCAAAGAACTTAGCAACAGTAAAATGTGGAGAAACTCTTAGCAGATACTTATTCAAAGACGATAGCCAATAGATAAATGAAAATATATTCTTCTTCAAAATGACAGGGAGATATCACCTCATACATGGGTAAATGTCAGAAAGACCAGAACCAACCTGTGTTGGTAGAGATGTGTTGATAGATCAATCTTCATTCACTGTAGATGGAACTGTCACTTGGTTCATCCTCCATAGAAAACAGTCCAGAAAAAGCTCTCAAAAAATTAAAAATAGAGCTTCCACATGACTACACAACTTTATTTTGGTCATCATCCCCCAAACAATAAGACATTAATTTGAAAAAAATAAGATGTGGAGTTTTTTTAATCTATTTCAGTGTTGTTCACAATAGCCAAAATCTGGCAATAACCCACGTGTCCAAGAATCAATGAGTGGATGATAAGTTATTGTTTTTATTTATACAGAATGCTACTCAGCTATAAGAAAAAGATGAAATCTTGTGGTCTGCAGCAATTTAGAAGGTGTTATCATGAGCAAAGTGAGTCAGAAAGGGAATGAAAAGTACCAAATGACCTTATTCAAATGCAAGAGTGTTAAGACACAGTGTCAGGGAATAAATAATGGCCAATGATAATAGACCCTAAGAATCTGCCTGTCAAACTGAGTTTACTATCTGGATGTGGTAAAACAGACCTAGAGAGAGTGGTGGAAGAATGCTAGTATTTTGGTGGTGGATGTGTTATAGCAGCATTGCAATCTTGAAAACTGATAATAACACTATTGCAACTCATAGTGCTAAATTTTTTACAATACAAAATAAATTTAAAATAGCAATTTTGGTTTAAGAAATTAGTTATTTAGGTAGCTTGGCATCCCCAAGACATCAGCTGGACAGAGGAAATCTGTAGCCTGCCACACTACACATACCTCTCATAAGTCCTCAAAGAAAAGGAAAATTAGGGCTTAGTCAAGTGCTTTGATTCTTTGACTGAGATTTCAAAAAAATATTAGAAACTCATTCTTTGATGTCTATATCTAACATATAATCTTTTCTTTTTCTTACCCTTTTCCTTTCAGAAAATTATAATCCAAAATTTGCAGAGAAAAATGGTTTCATTCTTGATATTATGAATATGACCAAAGGGGATCCATACTCAAAAGGCAGCCCCAGTGTCTGCCTATAAGAGGGATAAGAGAGCCCAGACTTCAGAATCCAAGGTTGCTCTCTTGTTCATCAGCTGTGTGACCTGGACCACTAAGTCTGTTTTTCTTCTGTCCAAAGTCATCAGAAAACACTTCAGCTATACATCTTATGGGACTCTCTCTATGCATAGTAAGCATCCCCACAAATACAACACTATTGTTCTTAAAAGTTAGATGCATAAGAGACTTACTTTGAAAACAGGATTAATAATAGATATGTAGCAGTAGAATAGAGTAATACCAAAATAGTTGCTGAGAAAATACTTGTTGAATTGGTAGACACCTTCATTTTTTAAATTAATATCTTTATTTAAGCACCCTGATTACAAACATGTTTGTAGTTGGGTTTCAGTTATTTAAAAAAAAAAAAACACACCCCTTCGCCAGTGCAACATTCCTACCACCACACCTTTAGAGCAAGCAGAGATAGATTTGTGACAGTCTTCTTTCTACAGACCTGCCAAGATTCTTGCAAGTTCTGATATTGTAAGAATTAACTCTGGGTCACAGTTCAGAAACCTATGGCTATTTTGTTTACCAGACACACGTTTTTATCTTCACTCAGCCCCTTTAAAAGAGACTTTTGGGTATTTAGTAATTAAATAAGAGCTCCTATAGAGAGAGTCCCAGTCTTGAGCTGGGTAGAAATTCTGTTGTATAGAGATCTACCCACAAGAAACTAGCAGGAATGACTGACAACCAGAGATAGTGATTCAAAGCATGGGTCAGAAACTCTTGAATTTATTACAGTTCTATGTGCCCTTTTTTGGACTCAGTGCCTTAAGTTACTTCTTTTCTCTAAAGTTCCACTTACTTAACTCTAAACTTGAAGCTATCGAGGGATTTTTTTAGTGATACCTTCATTTGTGAAAGCTTGTGACATGTTTATCCTGTTACTGATAAAAGATAAATTCTCACTAAATGTTGCCTAGGATTCTAGAAGTACAAAACTGACTACCAAGCAATAAAAGGAGGCTCGAGGGAAAGTATGAAGATCAAACTGGAGGTGACATTTGAACAAGCATGAAAAATATTGGGCACATTGGGGTTCTGTAATCTTTACATAAATATCATAAAGTTGAAAGCAATTGTCATTATGTTGCCTAAATTATGCATATGTATTTTTAAATGCTAAATAGATTCTTCCCATTGTTCTTAGAGTTATTATTTCCTTCTAGGACCTGCTGTCATCTCAGGAGGTATGGAACAAATATCATATCTGGTTCTAGTAGTTGACCGCATCATTCAAAAATATGGGAGATACTTATCTCTCAACAGAATCTCTGTCACTCGCTCATTAGGAGAGAAAGAAGTGTAGTGTGATGATATAGTCAGGAAACATTTATCTTCTGTATTTTTATATTGACAAGAATGTTTAATTCAAGTCTCTATCAAGGCTGACATCATAGAGAGACCATTGTCATCAGAAACATTTAAAAAGAGCATTAGAAGAAATGTTCTCAGAGGTCACTTTAAAGCCATGAGAGACCATTAATGCTTTATTAATTATAAAGACAGATCCAAGAGCTGGTGGATAGCTTAAAGCTACCCTGTAGTGGGTAGCACTAGAAGGGTGACACTAGTGGCCCCAAACACTGCTGGTTTCAATCAACACTGAGTCTTGATCTCTCTGAGTCTTTGTGGGGCAAGGATCCCCCTGAGCTATTAGGCACCTCACCAACACTCATGTAAAATGAAAATATTGTTTTTAAACAGATATTTATTGCAGGTTTTCTATATGCAAGACTATGCTAAATGCTGGAGGTACAGCATTTAGCATAGTTAAATGACTAAATGTAGCATACATACCACTTTTCCTCCACAGGGCTGTCACTTTCTACTTAGAAGGAACAGAATGCAACACTGCAAGAAAAATAAAATATTTAAAATTTTTGGAAATGATGCTCCATAATATGAAGGAGAAGAAGCAAGACAAAGAAGATAATTGCAGTTTCTCTATCCCAGTCATGTGTTTTTAGAGCGTCCACTTGGGTAGCTAACACTTGAGCTCAGATGTGAATGGAGTGAGAAAAAGAGCTCCAAATGTCTACCAATAGGGAATGCAGAGAAGTTGCAAGTGCAAAGGCCCAGTGGTAGGACAAGACTTTGGTGTCCCTGGAGCATTGAGCCAGTATGTAGAGGGTAGGTGAATACAGGTCAGTCCTCAACAAATGTAACAACACTTCCATCTGGCAGGCACTGATCTTCCATGTTTAAAACGCTGTTGGAAGGAGGAGATGATTCTATTTATTTGGATATATGTGTGTTCTAATACATTTGTCTGACCATATCTCATCTGTTTAAGTCCTTTTTTCTCTCATAGGAAGATAGATTCATCACTAACCTTTGATATCTTAGTGAGATGGAAGCCCCATTTCACAGCCCCAGCTACCCTGATCCTCCTGAATAAAAATGAAAAAGAACAGAACAGGGGCCGGAGAGATAGCATGGAGGTAAGGCGTTTGCCTTTCATGCAGAAGGACAGTGGTTTGAATCCCAGCATTTCATATGGGCCCCTGAGCCTGCCAGGAGCATAGAGCCAGGAGTAACCCCCCCCCCCAGAAAAAAGAAAAAAAGAAAAAGAACAGAACTATGTTCATTTTCTCATTAGAAGTAGCCATGAGGAATAGTTCCCCAAACCCTGTATATAAGATTCTTATGTCAGAGAGGGTAATCTGGTTCCACCTTAAAACATGAATGTACTAAAAAATCCTCCTGATGCTGATAAAGAAAGATTCATTTGGGGCCCCGGGTGCTAAAAAGTGACTCATGGTACTTTTTAAAATTTTTTTATTTTATTTTATTGAAACCATTGTGTCTACAAAGTCCTTCATAGTTGAATTTCAGATATACAGTGAATCAGGACCATATCCACCACCATTGTTGACATCCCTCCACCAATGACCCCACCCTTTGCCCCCCTGGCCTTCCAGTCTGACAGGTCCATTTAAATTCAGATTGTTAACGGTTAGGACTCTTGATTATATTGTTGTTGATTGCTTGGATATTTAGTTTTGTCTTTTTTTTTTCTCCACCAATGCACCTAAGATCACGTGGCCTCTGGCCCCCATATTTTCTTTGTTTTCTTTTCTTTTCCTTTTCTTTTCTTCCTTAGTTTTATAGAAAACTGCAGAAATACGAAGTAAAATAAAGTATTCCATCTCCCAAGATGTTATGAAAAATGCAGGAGGCCCTATTTAAAAGTTAAAAATAAAGAAAAATAAAGGGGGTGGCAGTTTTTTTTGCATAGATGCAGCAAAAGTTGGAGAAAATAGAAAGAAAAGTCTTTGACCTATTAAAAACAGGGAGACCCTATCCATGAATCATTCTGCCTTATGTTGGTTTTATGGCCAACAACAGGCTCCAGGCATATTAAATTGTCTAACCCCAAAGTCTTTTCTTCATGGTCCCAGTAAAGATTCTTTTTGTTTGTTTGTTTGTTTTTCTCTCTTTTTTTTGTTTTTTTTTGGGGGGGTCACACCCGGCAGTGCTCAGGGGTTACTTCTAGCTCCATGCTCAGAAATTGCTCCTGGCAGGCACGGGGGACCATATGGGGCACCGGGATTCGAACCGATGACCTTTTGCATGAAAGGCAAACGCCTTACCTCCATGCTATCTCCTGGGCCCCTGTTTGTTTGTTTTTGGGTCACACCCGGCAGTGCTCAGGGGTTACTCCTGGCTCCATGCTCAGAAATTGCTCCTGGCAGCACGGGGGACCATATGGGGCACCAGGATTCGAACCAATGATCTTTTGCATTAAGGCAAACGCCTTACCTCCATGCTATCTCCTGGTCTCCCAGTAAAGAATCTTTTTTTTTTTTGTCCCCAATTTCCAATCCCAGTAAAGAATCTTAATCACAGTTGTCACAGTCAGGTTTCTGTAACTAGAGATATTGTTTTTTGCACAGATTCCATATCAAAATTAAGGTGTCACAGAGAGTCTTCTGGTTTTATTTCACTGTTAGGTGCAGATGCCAAGGAAACCTGCCCTGAAAGTACATTATTGCTGTTTCCAAGTCATCAGGGTGTCATATGAAACCACTATGGAGCAAGTTGGAAAGCATAAGAGCTTTCCCTGATAGAAGTCCAATTTATGGTGATGGTGCAGAAAACCATGCCAGTTCCAAAGATTAGATCAAAGGTTATGGGAATATTGGCCAATGTCTGATCAACTGAAGCCTAAGTCAAGTCACTGTGACAAATATTCAGTGTGAAAGGCCCCCTGAAATATAAAATTTATGAGTTCCTATCTGTATTAGGTAAGAACTTCTTTCTATACATAAGATTTTCCCATTTTCAGGGATGGAACAATAGCGTAGTGGTAAGGCATTTGCCTAGAACACGATCGATCCCTGGCATCCTGTATCATCTCCTGAGCCTGCTAGGAGTGGTTTCTGGATTCAGAAACTAGAGCAATCTCTGAGAGTCACTGGGTGGACCCCCAGAAATGATTTTCATTTTGTAATATACCTATGCAAAAGGGAACAATGCCACATGAAAGCACTGGTGCATATGGGGATAAAAATGACAAGCTACAACATGGTTCTAGCATGAACTTGGAACCCAAAAAACACTTATCTACTAAAATTTCATACTAAACACATCCGAAAAAGGGATGGGGAAAACTACATCTGTATAAGGAAATGCACAATAAAATTATATCTATTAAGGAAATACATCTAAAGAAATATACAAATGGAATATACATATCCCCTTTAAGTCTTTTGAAATAGCTTGGGGAGAATAAAGTCTGGAGCACAGCTTTACACTCCTGGTACTTTTTGGTATAGTTCTAGGTAGACTACATGTCATATTACTCATGTGAAGCTCATAGGTTGTCTGGTAAAAAAAAATCTTAGCAGATAACCCCACAGCAGGAAGTATAATTCCTGCAAGCACAGGGTATATCAACAATTTCCAAAGAGCACTATGACCAGAATGTGTGTGAGTGCCAGGATTAAATGAGCTCATGATTCCTGCTAATCACATATGCAAGCACTGCAACTATAATAGACAATTCAAAAGAAAAAATTTTAGCAGAGAAAAACTAAGGCAACCACTTGGGAGTCCATTATCAATGGAGCAAGGGCTTTTGGTATGGCCATGACTGCTTTAGGGAGAGCAGTAGCAGCCAGAGACATCGACAGGGTTCAGATGGAAAGTCTAAGAGCATATTGCCAAGGGTAGCTTGCGACCAGATAGCTGCTGTGATGTGACCAGGGACTACTAGTCACAGTCTTCAGAGCTACTAAGGTCCCAGGAACCTCTGCACATTTTAGAACTTTCAATTGCAACAGGAAATGGACCACACAAAGAAACCATAAATCCTATTTTGGGGAACATATCTGTCCTCAGGTGACCAGAGTCCCCTGCTGGCTATTTTCATTTATAGTTAAGCATCTATTCTCTTGACACACTAGTATAGCTGCAGCTCTCCATCACTTCCCTTGCCCCATTTGTCTGAAAGCTGAGGGAGCATGCGATGTGCAAACTTGCTGGATACTCACAGTAAAGAAAAATGTGGTCTTGAGCTCAGCTGGATTCAGAAAATTCCTGGCCCAGGTTCCATTGCTTCATAACAATGTTTCTCCTTTTTTCTGAGATCTTTGATTTCCTCATCATAGAAATGAGGCTGCTGTTTAATTTGGTCTTATGAAGATTAATTAGGTAAAATTCAGAAATTATTAATATTATGCTTAATATTATAGACCCATTCATAATGGTTGTTATGATAATTAATCTGGAAGTAGAATAAAAGGCACAGAGATAGAGGAGAAAAGATGGAGCGAGGGAGAAACAAGTGGAGGAGAAAATAAAAGTGTAGGGGAGAGGAGGGATCAACCAAGGATGCCAAATAATGTAGACAGAACATTTGAGATTTCTCTCAAATTTAACAGATAATTAAAAGATAATGGATAAAAATTTATTCTAGCATTAGAAGTTTTGTGGTAGAGTGAGACTTACACACATACAGAGTATATACATTCAGTATATTATGTGTATAGTATAAACCAGTGGCAAATAACAGACTTTTAATTTAAAAAATAAAATAAGCATTTATTTTATTTGTAATTGTATTAGGGTTTGAGATGGTCATTGGAAACAATGAAAAATGGTCTTTATTTCTAATTTATTCGTGAGTTCCTGAAGCAATGAGATGAATATTTTCTAACTATCCTTGGAACAAGATGGCAGTTAAGAAAATCACTGCACTGATTGGTGATGCTTTCTAAGTTAGAATGACAGAGTGGAACAGCAAGGCAATGAATAGCCTATGTGTTTCTGATTATACTAATCAAGTCATTTAAGTCAATAGATATCTTGAACTCAGACTAGTTCAATCTATCTGTCCACTTCCAATTCCAATAAATAACTGAACTTAATTTAGTGCCTTGCTGAGTTCAAATGTGATAGTTGGATTTTTTTATGAGTCTCTTCCCATAGAACAAGAAAACATAGAAAATTTAAATGGTTTTCTGAAGATCAACTAGGTCATATAAACCCCATATGTCACTAGCATTTCAAAAAGAACAGTATTTTTGGTGTATATGTAAGTTGAATTGTTTCTCCCCCTTAGAAAAAATATTTTTTCAATACTCTGTCATTCTAAACCTGTTTTGTTTATCATTCTTAATTTTTTTAATAACCAACTGACCTTTTCCTGAATAATTTTGTTATGCAGCCATCAAATTTGGGATTTTGGAGATTTTTGCCCAGGGAGATTGAGTATATTTATATCTGGATGAGTCCATATGTCAAGCCGATATTTCAATCTGTAATTGAAAGCTGTTGTGGTTAAAGAACTGTGAAATTCTCTGTTCCACAAAAGAAATGCCCTTAATATACAACTAAATATATTTAAAGATTAAAAAGCTATGCAAAATAAGATTTTCTAAAATCAAAAGCAAAAACATTTTATTAACAGTTTTTATTCTTTGTGCAATTGTTTCACTTTCATGATTTTCATAAATCATGTTATTTTAAAAAATATTTTAGAAATATTTTGGTCATTGAGTGCCATTTTCTAATCAGAAAAATATATGCAAGTAAAATACATAATGCAAAGCATTATTTGATGCATAAAGTTTCTCTCACAAGCTATATTATCATAATATGCTGGAGGGGCTATTGTAGGATGGAACAAAACTTAAGTCTCTTTGCTCTTAAATGCTTATATTAATGCAATTGTCAACAGTATTGGCATCAAATAGAAGCAAACATTTGACTACTCTTCAAGAATATGAGACAAAAGAAAATGGAGTATATTTCAAAAGTGATTACAAGGCTAAATATTTCTTAACTAGAAAGATGGGGCCTTAAGATTCAAGAAAAGAATGATACATCTCATATAGGGTGCCTGAAATTACTTATACAGACTACAAGGGTCTCATGCGCCTTTTTGCACAATCTCTCTATAAAGACACACTAGAATACGAGGTGTTACACTCAAGAGTTTACACTATAGTTACTAAAATCTTACCATTGGCATCTGATACATGAAGAAGCAATCTAATGAAACCATTCTTATTATTTTGTATCGCTTCTGTAATGAGTAAGTTGCTCATCATTTTCAAAACCAACAGTACATCATCTTTCTGAAACATCTCTGGAACCTCTTCTTGTCACCTTTTCTCTGATTAAGCTTCTTTAGTCACATTACTTTCTCTCACTTAGACCCTTAGGATGATGTTGACCCTACCAGATAATCCAGAATAATCTCCCCTCTCAAGATCCTTAGCTTCATCACATGTTTGCAAAATTTTGTTGATGTTAAGGTAGCATTCACAGATTCCAGGGTTTGGAATCTGGAACTGGAAATTGGGTGGTGATGAATAAAAGGTAGTTCATTAACCTTCAACTTCAAACAAGCTCAGGATTTCACTGCAGCCTCAGCTTCAAGACTCTAAAAAGTAAGTTTTCCTTTTCAGCCTCATTCCCCATCATACCCTTGAACCTGGAAGCAGTCCTGCCTTTCCCTCCTACAATTTTATGAGTCATTATGTTTTATTTTCACATTCAGAAGTCTACCAAGCCTTTAAGACCACTCTTACAAACTGCATACTTTATCCTGTCTCTCTTATTTTTTTTTCTTATTAGACAGAGTATTTTGTTTTCAAGTGACAGAGACTTCCCTAAAGAGACTTTTTTAAGGCAAAGCATCAAAAAGTTTAAGGGCAAGATAAAGGTGAATCTAAACTTAGACACTTCCAGGACTCTTCATAGTAGTTCAAGCTATTAAAACAAAATGCTACATGCTAGGGTTGCTTCACCAATACTTTTTTCTCAGCAATCTGGAGACTTGCATATCTGAGGTAAGAATCAGCCAATTCATGGTGAAACCCCCTTTCTGACTTATTTGGGAGAGAAGAGAGGAATACATCTTCCAGTAGTTCAAAGGGCTTACTCATGACTGTATCAAGGACCACTTGCAGTGATAAAATCACAGGCATTGATAGTACAAACCTGAGCAGTTTGTACTATCTTAAAACCTTAAACCTGTACTCTCTGCAGTCCCCTCTTCCTGACTTATATAAGAAAGTCATCCTGCTGTTCACACATGGAATAATGAGGCTATTTTAGTCCCAACATAGGACTCCTCTCTCATGTTCTTACTTAAACCTTCCTCACACTCCTCCAAATGTCTGTTTATTGGTGATTAGGACTTCAATCTTTGGACTTGAGAGGGGAAAAAATATTTAGTTCAGAGCAGTCATTGAATTTGAACATGACAACAACAGTTTATTTTTGCTTCTCTCAGAACTAACTTCTTTCAGATCATATCTAATTTTACAAATCTAAATTTAGCAGAAGTGAACATAACCACAAACTTACTACTTTTTAAGCAGAAATAATTTTAATATTTTTAAGTTAATATATTTATTTAAACATCTTGATTACAAATATGATTGTGGTAGGGTTTCAGTCATGTAAAGAACACACCCCCCCCATCAGTGTCCCATCACCAATGTCCCAAATCCTCCTCCTCTCCACCCCACCTGTACTCTAGACAGGCTTTTACTTCCCTCATTCATTCACATTGTTATGATAGTTCTCAATGTAGTTATTTCTCTAACTCTACTCATCACTCTTTGTGGTGAGCTTTATGCTGTGAGCTGGACCTTCCAGCCCTCCTCTCTTTTGTCTCTGAAAATTATTGCATGGATGTCTTTTATTTTTCTTAAAACTCATAGATGAGTGAGACTATTCTGCATCTATCTCTCTCCCTTTGACTTATTTCATTCAGCATAATAGGTTCCAAGTACATCCATGTATAAGAAAATTTCATGACTTCCTCTCTCTCCTGATAGCTATCATAATATTCCATTGTATTTATGTACCACAGTTTCTTTAGCCAATCATCTGTTGAAGGTTGGTTTGTTTCTGTCCCTTGAAAACAAAACACTCTGTTTAAGGTTTTAAACTAGGTTGTTTCCAGAGTCTGGGTATTGTAAATAGTGCTGCAATGAATATCAGTGTAAGGAAGGGATTTTTGTATTGTAGTGTTCCTAGGGTATATCCCTAGGAGTGGTATAGCTGGATTGTACAGGAGATCAATTTCCAGTTTTTGGAGGAATCTCCATATAGCTTTCCATAAAGGTTGGACTAATGGTATTCCCATTAGTAGTGAATAACAATTCCTTTCTCTCCACATCCCCGTCAGCACTGCTTGTTCTCATTCTTTGTGATGTGCGCCAAGTGGTGTGAGATGGTAACTTATAGTTGTTTTGATTTGCATCTCCCTGATGCTTAGTGATATGGAGCATTTTTTTTCATGTTCCTTTTGGCCATTTGTGAAAACTGGGGAGAAGAAATGGACACTTTTGTGTTTTATTTGTATTCCTCTTAGTAAATAATCATGGGTACTCTATATCATTATTAATGTTAATATCTTTATCTTCTATTTCATAACATTGATCCCATATTACTTTTGATCACTATACTGATATTAATCACCCTTAAAGGAAGTGCTATGTTTTCCTCATTTTCACCCCACCCACCCACTTTGCACCCAGTGCTATGTAATACTGTAGTAATTGTACAGTAAATGTGTTAAATTGAGTTGAAGATAACACTTTAGAAGAAAAGATAGTTTAGGCAGCTCAAGGTTAATTAAAGTGCTAAAAATTCAGGGAAATCAAGTGCACTACAGAGTTCGGTGACTTGAAAAAAGTTTTCTCTAACTTGAGAAATGAATATAATTAAAATAGAGTAAAGAAGAGTGTGGGTTAGGACGGAAGATATTACCAGAGAGGAGAAACTAGATTCAGAATGGAAACAGTGTCCAAATTTTAAGAACCTTCCTTTAACACTTGTTATAAATCACAAACATTTAGTATTTGCATTCATTAGAAATTTATTGCAGAAGAGCAGTTTTCCAAAGATTACAGTTTAGTCTGATAGCAACTTTGCAAAGATAGTGGATTTTTGGGTTTTTGTTTTTGTTTTTGCCACAACTTGTGATGCTCAGGAGTTACTCCTGACTCTTCACTTAAGGATTACTCCTGGTGGGCTTGGGGGACCATATGAGATGCTGGGAATCAAATCCGGGTTGGAGGGGCCCGGGAGATAGCATGGAGGTAAGGGTTTGCCTTTCCTGCAAAAGGTCATCGGTTCGAATCCCGATGCCCCACATGGTCTCCCGTGCCTGCCAGGAGCAATTTCTGAGCATGGAGCCAGGAGTAACCCCTGAGCACTGCCGGGTGTGACCCAAAAACCAAAATAAAATTAAATTAAATAAAAAATCTGGGTTGACTACATGCAAGTTAAATTCCCTACTCCCAGTAATATAACCCCAACCCCGACATTGTGAGGACTCTTTTTTGTTGTTTGTTTGTTTGTTTGTTTTTAATTTTTGGATCACACCCTGCAGCACTCAGGGATTACTCCTGGCTCTACCCTCAAAAATCGCTCTTGGCAGGTTCGGGGAACCATATAGGATGCCGGGATTCGAACCACAGTCCCTCTTCATGCAAGTCAAACTCACTACCTCCATGCTATCTGTCCGCCCCTGTGAGGACTCTTACTCATCTTAAGGCACCCACCTATCCTTAACCAGAAATAGGGAGTTGTGGGAAGAGAATGCTTAGGAAAAACTAAAGAGAAACAGTGCCATTTCTGGCCTCATTAACTCCCATTAGAGCCTAGAATATTTGAGATGCTATAAGAAGTTTTGTTTTTGTTTTGTATTTTGGGGCCACACCCATTTGATGCTCAGGAATTACTCTGGCTAAGCGCTCAGAAATCGTCCCTGACTTGGGGGAACCATATGGGACGCCGGGGGATCAAGCTCCTGTCCTTCCTTGGCTAGCGCTTGTAAGGCAGACACCTTACATCTAGCGCCACCTCTCTGGCCCCTAGAATTTATCATTCAGAACAAAAGGGGTATACTTGGACTCTACATAAACGTCATAGGGCTCTTTATGGTTTTCTAACAGGCCTCTTCTCCAGGAAATGTAAAAACTTAGAATGACAAAACATGACCTTGGAAATGAAGACTTCTCCCAAGGATGCTTCTAGCCACCATCTATAAATCAGATATTAAAAATTTGATGGCTTTAGATTTTTGATATTCTTTGCAATATCTCTTAGTCTTCATATATTCTGCAAAATAAAAACTTTTGTTCCCACTAGGAATTTATGGTAATTAATTTTATACCATAATTTAAAAACAATGATTCACTTTTAGCAATAATAATATTATTATGTTATCAAGGATATCTTATTGGTTGTGATGTAGTAGGTGGATATCTTCCAAGTGTTGTTTGGAAAACCCAGGGACCAGTGATGGACAATGCATTGATGTGAATCAAGTGAAGACCCAAGCAGTGAGCCCAAGAGTTGCAGGATTGAACCTCAGCCCTTTACAAGCCAAACATGTGCATCAGCTCTTTGAGTTCTCATTCCAATCTAGGATTTTATTTCTGGTTAGAGACAGAGAAAATACAAAACTAGGAGGAATGACAGAGCAGAAGATATAGAACTGTATATATATATATATGGAGTATGCCTTATGTACAGTTTAGCCAGATTTGATCCCTATCATCTCTAAATTCTCCTGATCCCACCAGGGGAGTGAACTCCAAAAAGATCTCTGAGGAGTAAGTCCTAAATATCACCATATGTTCCCCAACTCCCCCCCCCCCGAAAAAAAAAGAATTGAGAGAATGATAACTGGAAAAATCATTTGACTTGGATGTTAAATTCATAAGCAAAGAATTTAGCTCATACAAAATATATTTTCTGGTCATAATAAAATTAACTTGCATATCAATAGAAAAAAATGCCACCATTTTTTTATTATTTTAACATTAAAGATACTTCTATACTATAGGGGAAAGTTTTCCAAGGAAAGTTAGGAAGTATTTTGAAAATTTTTGGAGGAAGAATTTAGAGAGAAATTTATTGTATTAAGTTCTTATACTTTTATAAAAAGGAATCTTTTCACATCATTTTTTGCTACAAGTATCATGAAAGACCATGATAAACAGAAAATATGAAAGGAAATTTAAGAATAGTTATAAACAAAATTAAAAACAAAAATTATTGGAATTGGTAAAAATTGAAAGATGTCTGGAAGGACAAAATAGACAATAAAACTATCAGGACGGAAAAGGGAAAAATGAATTGAGATGAGTTATTAGTCTGAAAAATTAAATTGAAACTATCTCTAAAGATTATGAAGAATAATAAGGAAATACAACTACCATATACCAGATGAAAGAATTCTAGGCCTTGAAAATTACAAGCTCCCAAAACTTATCTGAAATTAGATGTCTTAAAGAAGCTTAAAATATTTAAACAAATAAACAATTTGGTTATAAAAAAGAACTAGGTATAAATTTAAGAAATAAAAAATACAATATCTGAATTTTCAAAATTTAAAACTTAATGAAGGGAGATAATAAGAGAGTCGGGAAACTTGAAAATAATGTTTTATTTATTTTCCCATTAATATTCTCCTCACTCACATTTTGCTTAAGGTCTTTTAGTACTAAATGAATTTTTATTTCCTTTATTTTCATTTTCTTCTATCACTACTGCTCTCTTCTCTTAAAAGAATCCTCCTTGCAAAGAAAATTTTGCGCTAAAAAAAAATCCCATTTTTTATTCAATTTCTGCCTGTACACTATTCTTGCAGTCCCCCAAAATGAAGCCTTCTGTTTCACTTCAAGGTCTAATTTCTATAGGAATAAATTCTAATGAACTAGGGAAATCATTGCTCAGATATTGATATTGCATCACAGACTTTTCATGCCTCATATGTTTTTTTCTAATGTATATGCCTGTAACCCCACCCTCCATTCCTCCTGTGTAACCTTACAAGAGAGACCCTCCCATTTCTGGGGTGCAGGATGCAGGATGGAGGAGCAAGCAAGAGGAGGAGATAGCTGAGGAACAAGGTACAATGCAGGACTGAATAGAAATCCAGCATAAATGGTTATGATAGACCACACAAGTGGTGTGTGGACATGAATAAAGCTGATATTTCTTGGAACCTGTTTGTGGGTGATTTCCTTGCCTCTATCTGAACCTGCTGACCTGCCGGCTGGAGGGAGTTGGAGCCACGTGATCCTGGGCTGGATGAGAAAGGCCTCCATCACCATCCACCTCCAACTAAGCTTATCCAAAGGGCCTTATTATTATTATTTTATTCTACATATGCCTATTCCCAGAATTTTTAATTAACTAGTTAAAAAAAAGCTAGAACATTGTTACATTACCTCTTGACTCTAAGTATTTGGTCAGTGCTTTGCCAGGCTAGCACCTGATACAGTATTGCACTCAACATTTGAATGTTTATATGTAACAATACAGATTAAAATATGACATTTTGTGTGGTAATACAAATGATTGACATTACTGATGTATTTTGTAATTGATTACAAATTTAGGGAAAAAAGCCCTTAGTAGGGTCTGGAGCAGTGATGCAGCTGTAGGGCATTTGCCTTGCATACAGCTGACCTAGGACAGACCACAATTCAATCCCCTGGCATCTCATATGGTCCCCCAAGCCAGGAGCAATTTCTGAATGTATAGCCAGGTGTAACCCCTGAGTATCACCAGGTGTGGCCCAAAAACAAACAAACAAAAAAATCCCTTAGTAATATTTTGGTAGAAAAAATAGACAATGGTATGTGGAAAAATTTTTTTCTTGAAAATTAATTTAACTGCTTCTTATTCATGGTGCGTTGAGAAAGTGAGGAAGACTGGAGAAAGCTAGAATGTCTCAGGAATGTACAGAAAATTGTGCCTAGGAAGCAAGTGAGTTTTTAGGCCATTCTCCTCTCCAACACCTAGCATAATACATAAATATCTATAATAATATGTTACTAAACTCAGCTAAAACAGAATAAATCATCAGAAATTATTTTTATTACTTAACAAAAATATCCGTATTAATTAAGGTTAACTAAAGGGAACTCTATATTTTATACATAGTGACTTTTAAGTATAATGTTTGAGGGATCCCTTTTTGTTAATATTGTGCATGGGTGACAGTTTCATAAGAATTGAATACAAAGGTCTTCATTTGAGGGTTGGTGTAAACTAGATATCATTGTACTATAATGACCTCTTAGGTGAAAATGGGACATTTGAAACTATTGATGATAGCCATGGTTTGGTTTGATTTAAAACAAATCCCTTACCTGTCTCCTTATGTAGCTCTTATTGGTGGTTTGTACTTCTTCTCCAAAAGTTGTTAGTCCTAAAATGTATAGAATGTTGAAGTAGAATCTTATCACTGTATATATCTACTAGGCCTCTTTCTTCCATTTCTCTTTTCAGGTCTAGTATATTCTTGTTGGGTTTCAGTGTGGTTGACCTTGTCAAGTGTTGACAATGTTGTGTTGAGGTCTCCCACAATTATTGTGTTGTTATTGATATTATTTTTCAGATCTGTCGATAATTTTATTAAATATTTTGCTGGCCCCTCATTCTGTGCATATATGTTTAGGAGAGTGATTTTTTTCCTGCTGTACGTATTCCTTGATTAATACAAAATGCCCATCTTTGTCCCTTACAAATTTCCTAAGTATAAAGTTTGCATCATCTGATATTAGTATGGCCACTCCAGCTTTTTTATGGGTGTTGTTTGCTTGGATGATTTTCCTCCAACCTTTTATTTTGAGTCTATGTTTGTTCTGACTATTCAGGTGTGTTTCTTATAGGCAGCAGAAGGTTGGATTGAGTTTTTTGATCATTTAGCCCACTCTGTGTCTCTTAACTGGTGCATTTAGTCCATTGACATTGAGAGAAAGAATTGTCCTGGGAGTTAGTGCCATCTTTATATCGAAGTTTGGTGTGTCTGTTGATCAGTCTTGTCTTAAAGTAGGCCATTCAGTTTTTCTTTTAAGAATGGTTTGAGTCTGTAAAGTTTCTGAGCTGTTGTTTGTTTGTGAAACCATGTATTGTTCCTTCAAACCTGAAAGTGAGTTTTGCTGGGTGCAGTATTCTAGGCGAAGCATTTATTTCATTGAGTTTTGTCACTATGTCCCACCACTGCTTTCTGGCTTTGGGTGTTTCCGGTGACAGGTCTGCAGTAAATCTCAAGGATGTTCCCTTGAATGTAATTTCTCTTTTTGATCTTGCTGCTTTCAGAATTCTGTCTCTATCTGTGGATTCATCATTGTGACTAGGATGTGTCTTGGGTGTTTTTTCTGGGGTCTCTTTTATTTGGTACCCTTTGGGCATGCAGGATTTGATCATATGTATTCTTTAGCTCTGATAATTTCTCTTTAATGATGTTCTTGATCGTTGATTCTTCCTGGAGATTTTCTTCCTGGGTCTCTGGGACTTCAATGATTCTTAAGTTGTTTCTGTTGAGCTTATCATACTTCTATTTTCATCTGCTTCCATCTTTGACTAATTTTTCCATTGTTTGATCATTTGCTTTAAGGCTTTTTTTCAATTTCTTCTGCTGTATGGAATTGTTATTTATCTCATCTTCCAGTGTACTAATTCTATCCTCAGCTGCTTGTTAACCCGTGGGAAAGCTCAACCATGTTTTTCTTCAATTCATCTACTGAGTTTTTCAGACCTGTTCTTTGAAATTTTTATTGTTATTTGAAATTTCCAAACTGAAATTTCAGTTTGGAGTTTTCTGATTTTTATCTTCATATTCTCTTGATTCTTATTAATGTTCTCTTATATACTTTCTTTGAGTTCTTTGAACATCTTCCATATTGCGACTCTGAACTCCTTATCTGAGAAACTGACTAGTTGGTTGGTCATGTTCAAGTCATCAGAGTTGCCATCGTCATTCTCTATAACTGGCGCTGGCCTGCGTTGTTTCCCCATTGTCACACTTGTATTGTGGGTTTTTCTAGGTGTTGTGGTTGTATTCATTGGCTAAATGATGTACGTGGCCGCAGAACGAAGTGGAGCCTCCTCTGGCTCCTCCCCTTCTGGGCATGAAAACTCACCTCCAGGGAAGGCTCGCCATCTGCAGATGAGCCACACACAGGATGAAATCGGGCCGAAAATGCAGCACAGCACAGAAGACAGACAGATAGGGGTGCTGGCATCTGAGTTCCAGCAGAGTTCAGCGGCTTCCCCTTTCTGGGCGTAAGCTCACCTCCAGGGAAGGCTCCAGGGAAGGCAAGCCATCCTCAGATGAGCCGCACACAGGATGAAATTCAGAATCTTATCACTAACAATCTTTGTATGAGATAAAGTTTATGTACAACAAAATGCAGAATTCATGTGTACAATCTGAACAATGGCAATGAATTCACTTGGGCAACCACACATGAAGAACAGTGAGGTCTCTCCCATAATTTGTCTACACTCTCACGTTTTAATCTCTACCCCCATTAAGAACCATACTTGTGGTTTCCACCACCATTTATTTAATATTTGAAGTTTAGATATCTACTGCCACTCAGTAGAAGTTTGGAGTTTTATCACTTTGATGTGAGCAGTTATATTTTTCCTTAGAGCTGTGCATTGTTCCATCTCACAAATTGCTTATTATTCTTTTCGTGTCCATGTATGCTGTTTCTGTTCTTTTGCTCTTCACATTGAACTGTTAGGGGAAAAAAATCAAAAGTCTTGTCTGCAAGGGCAGAGCCCCTGCTGCTGGGACCAGGGGGTACCCACCCAGGGCAGGGAAGTCAGAATATAAGAGAGGGGAAGAAAGAACATTGTGTTTTATTTCCTCAGTTCATCTTCTCAGGTCTGCTGCAGCTGCTGCATGGGGGGGG
>PVKC010004801.1:0-34774 GCA_004027635.1 Crocidura indochinensis
ACCACATTTTTGTTTTGTTTTGTTTGGGGGCCACACCCGGCAATGCTAAGGGGTTAGTCCTGCATTCAGGAATGAATCCTGAGAGTGCTGGGGCCTTATATGGGATGCAGGCTATTGAACCTGGGTTGCTGCATCCTGGGGAAATGCCCTACCCACTACTATCTCTGGCTTCATGAATAGTACTTTGTACTGTGCTTCAAAGACCAAACAGCTCTAACTACCCTGACACTCTGTGATTTGCTGTTCCCCATACCTGAAAGAGTGAGAGAGAAAACTATATTTGCCCTTCTCCAATCTTTCTGATCCAGATTTCTCTCTATATTAATCTTAAGAAAAAATTTTATTTTTTAGAATGAGTCTTCACTGTGCTTCTTTATATATTTTTCTGCCTGTGATGAAACTCATAAAATATCCAAGAATTCACAAATATTTATCAGATGCTTTCTATGGGTGTAGGCTGACAGCTTGGTTAAAAATTATCTGAAACTCTAGGACAATAGTAGAGGGAAGTGAACCCTTGTTAAGGTGTGATGTTGGATTGTTGTTTGCATGAAATCCTATCATCAACTATATTGTAAATCACAGTGCCTAAAATTAAGATAATTTTTAAAGAATGTTTACAACAGCTTAGGTTTAATTTATGCCTTTTCTGCTGACTGACTGAGTCACCCTGTGTAAGTTACTTAAATTTCCTGACTTCATCGCCAGAAAGTGGGAATCAAGATAGGAGTGAACTCTGTGAAGAATTAGTAAGACAATGGTGCTTTCAAGAACTTAGCAAAAGTCCTGGAAGGTATGACATGACAGTCTGGTGTTTCACACCTCAATTCATGGTGGAAATCTTCCTCTTTGAGTTTTTGTATCCTGTGTGTGGTTCATCGATCATAGTTTTTTTGGTTGTCCATTTTTACTTTCACAATCCATTGCTTCTTGCCTTGTGTTCCTTTGAAAGGTAAGGTAGACACTGGGTAGGTGGCCTTGATTGCCAGTCTTCAAGGGCACTGCAGCTGTGTATGCAACTGGACAATCTTGCTAATAGGACTTATATCATGAGGCCTGCAGTTCTTTTTATATTCCTTTTTCTATTTCTTTTTTTTTTTAACTTTCTCAGACAATGGGCCTGCCTAGCAAGCACAATTCACTAACTGCTTTCAGGTTGGTATTGCTGATGATAATCTGAAACTGTAGGGTTTCACTTGTGCAGGCTAATGCTGTGTGAAGTGATCTTGAACTGCCTCATCCTGATCCTCAGCCTCTATGCTGAGTCTGCAAGCACTGGGACCCTCTAGCTCTTCTTAGGGAAGGCCCTCTATGAATAGTGTCATTTGCCCTTGGAGGCTGCTGCACATCGTGACTGCGATGATCAGCAGCTCATTGATGACGTCCTTGACAACAAGCCCCAGAGCCTAAGAGGTAGCCTGTCTCATAGCATGTTGGCTCTTTGTTGAGCTCAGGGTATTCTTGGGGGGCCAGAGTGATGATAGCACAGCGGCAGGGCATTTGCCTTGCAAGTAGCCAAATCAGGATCGAACCGGGTTCGATTCCCAGCATCCTATATGGTCCCCTGAGCATGCCAGGAGTAACTCCCGAGTGCCACCAGGCATGGGCCATAAAACTATAATAAATAAAAATAAAAAATAAAATAAAAAAGAGTATTCTTGGGTGAAACAGATCAAGTCAGGCACCAGTGTCAATAGTCATCAGGCTTTTACTAACATATGTAATAGGTGATTTTTGAAAATATGTCTGCTTAACATAAGTTTTTTTTTTCCTTAAAGGTTTTTTTCCTATAAGAGATCTTAAGAAGACAGTGACTTAAAGAACTTCTCTGTTTAGAAGATTCCTGGAAATGTTTATATGATTTATAATATTTCATTTGGGCACTCTTCTGGTGCTCAGATGCAAAAACATTCTTCCTTGCTTCTGGTTTATTTGAGTCTGAGCTTGTAATAATTTCTAAGCTTCATGTATCTCACTTTCTCTTTAGCTTAATTCAAGTATCACTTTCTTGGAGATCCTTCCCTACCCACTCACAGAAAAGATTTCTTTCCTCCCACTTTGCATGATGTTCTAACCAAGGTTGCTTGCCCTGTTTACTTCAGATTCTGCCATTTTATTATTCTTACATAATCTTACTGGGTGCTAAACAAGGGGGTAATTCTTCCTAATTATTGACTCCTTCAGAATACATCTGAAAAACTTTGTATTTTCATGGCAACATGAGGGATTGCATCTCAGTGAAGGATTAAGAGAAGAAATAAAAGAAATTAGTCAACGCACACCACCTTTATTCTAGAACCAGACTAGAAAGCCTTTGTGTGTTTTCTGGGAAGTTTCCACTACATTTCAGAGGTCTTGGTACTGCCGGAAAGGGTTAAACATCACATTTCCCATCAAGATACGACCTGATGGGCCTACATATTATGAGTGGTTCCATGTAGGTAAAGACTTCAGTTTTCAGTCCTAAATCCCAGCCCTCTCACGTATTGACTCTTTGTCCTTGGACAAATTAACTTTATCTTTGTAGGTTTCAGTTTACTTATTGGAAAGAAGTAGTGACATTACCTAGCACATTGATTTATTGTGGGAATTAAATTAGATGGTGTGTCTACAGTGCTTTGCACAGGGTCAGGAATAGAAGAACAATGTTTTTGGTGTCTAGAGATACACAGAGCTATGCTAAGAGAATTCACATATCTGTGAAAGTGAATGATCTTCACTTTGACGATGGTAAAGCAGGCAGAATGCCTTAACTCCTTGTTTTCTGCTCATGTTTCATGCACTGGATTAACTTGAAAACTGAACAGGGCAAGTTGAGCAAGCAGTGGGGTAATATGTTTTATGTTTGTTGTTGACATGTAGACTGTTGAAGATTTATGACCTGTCTCAAATAATACAAGTTACAGTTCTCAAACTCTGGGATATTTCAGTGTTTAGAGACTGACCCACATCCATGAAACCTTAGAATTTTTAGTTCCTGGTGCCATATTGTCCTTAAGCCACCTTATAGGGTGTGTTTCATTTTTAAGTTAATCATAGGTCTTTTGGTCTTTGAACTCAACTTTAGAATAGGCTGTCTTAAATTTCCTGTCTTTTTGGGTTGTTGTTGTTGTTGTTGTTGTTGTTTTGGTGTGAGACACACAAGGCAGTGGCTAGAAGCGACTCCCAGATTAGTGCTTGGGTATCACTCCTGGTGGTTCTTGGAGGAACTATATGGTGCCAAAGATTGAACTTGGGCCTCCTGCCTACAAAGAATAAATCCCAGCCCAATAAAGTTCCTGATTTAAAAAAATACTTTTTTAATTGTACATTTGATGTCTCTATCCTGACAGCTTGATTTTTTTTTTAATTTTTGGGTCACACCTGGCAGCGCTCAAGTGGTTACTCCTGACTGTATGCTCAGAAATTGCTCTTGGTCATCTCGGGGGAGCATATGGGATGCGGAGCATATAGGCATGCAAGGAAAATGCCCTACCTCCATGCTATCTCTCTGGTCCCCACAACTTGATATTTTTAAAGAAAATTTAAATCTATAATCATAAAGATAGGGCAAAGGGATGGAGCACCTGACTGGCACTGAGTATGTCTAGAGTTCAACTCCTGGCACTGCATCGCCCCCAAAGCACCACAAAAGTTGTTAGTCCCAGAACTCCTGGTGGGACTGACTGAGCACTGTGCATTTAGAACCTAAGCTTTATGTGAGAGCCTTCAACCCCCTCCCCAATGGGAAAAAGTAATAGTAAATCTCAACCCTTACCTGTACTAGTTAATTGTATCAAAATATTTTTTGCAGTTCTGATTTCTTTTTGTTCATTTGTTTGATTGATTTTTTTAGGCCACATTCAGCAATACACCGAGATTGCTCCCTGCAGTCAGCAATTAATCCTGCCAGTGCTAGGAAGACTATATGGGATACTAGGGTCCACCCCTAGAATCTGGGTCTACCACATACAAGGGAAATGGCCTACCTGCTATATTATCATTCCAGCCCCGTTGGTTCTGCTTTCTTTTACCCAATTCAAGATAATGGACTTGTTACTCAGGTTTGTGACTGGAGAGCATGTAGTTCCCATGGTGTATCATGAAACCTGAAGGCAGGAGCAATATTGCTCTCTTTCTCTGGAACCCACGCCAGCTTTGTGGTAAAGATGAAATAGGTCACATCACAATGTCTCACTTTCCATGACTTATAGAAGAGCTCAAGAGGCATTTATTCTATTAGTTTACAGCTTATGCTCTCTCAACTCAGAAAAACAAAAGAGCATGACTGATAGATGGTTGAAGCCTTTCGATTTAATTATCAATGACCTATTTTATTTGTTTGTTTGTTTGTTTGTTTTTGGGTCGCATTCAGTGGTGCTCAGAGGTTACTCCTGGCTCTACGCTCAGAAATCACTCCTGGCAGGCTCAGGGAACCATATGAGATGCTGAGATTCAAACCACCATCCTTCTGCATGCAAGGCAAACACCTTACCTCCATGCTATCTCTCTGGTCCCAAATGACCTATTTCAATAAAGCAAAAGTTAAAAGTCAATAAGTTGGGCCTGAGAGGTAGCACAGCGGTAAGGTGTTTGCCATGAATGCAGCTGACCCAGGACAGACATGGTTCTAATCCTGTCATCCCATATGGTCCCCTGTGCCCGCCAGAAGCGATTTCTTAGTGAAGATCCAGGAGCACCACCAGGTGTGACCCAAAAACCAAAAACCAAAAAAAAAAAAAAAAAAAAGTAAATGATTTTTAGTGAGGTCCAGAAAATCACAGAGGAAAATTGTTTGTGAAACTTCTGCCAGCCTTCACAATGACAAGACTTGGGACTTGGGCTGCCTTATATCTCTGCAAACTAGTAATATCCTGGTCTCCAAATATCTTCTTAGAAACCAAAGTGATAACCACAAAAGGAGAAACACATGCGTGTACCAGAAGCTTTGTGCAGGATTGCTTACACAGTGGCTCTGCTGCTGTATCTGCTGTATAATTTCCCAGCTTAAGGCCTTACTGCCTGAGGATCAGTGGGAGAGATTAGGAACTCTCTGATTTTTTTTTTCTGCAACATCTTGAATTCTTTTTTCTTTATCTGGGTTCCATTTGTGCCAGATAAACCTTGGTGCCAGGTTCAAATAATGTTCTCAGTATCAGATCTCACCATGACTGCATTCTCCCCTCAGGGTTCTCATCAAGAAGTGTTACCTCACCTTGCCCAGCTCTGTCCCAACGAATTTATGGTGGCACAAACCTAGTCTATCTCAGTCCATATCCCAAACATAGCAATCTATATGAAAGTCTACTCCTATAATCAATAATGCATAAGCATTCTTGGCTTTTTTTTTTGGTAGATCTATAATGTATTGAAGAACTTAACATTACTTGCTGTCACCAGTCCTGAGTAGACAGGAAAATAGTACAGTGGGTAGGGCACTTGCCTTGAAGCTGGCCCCAGTTCACTTTCTAGCATCTCAATTGGTTCCCCCAAGTTTTGCCAGGGGTCACTTTTTAGCACAGTAGAAGGAGAAAGGAATAGCTTTTGAGCACTGCTGGATATTTCCCAATAAACCCCCCCCCCAATAAAACCAAAAACAGAAAATCAGATGATAAAATAAAATAAGATTTTACTTAAAGGCAAATAAATAAGTTATTTAGAGAAACATGGTTTTTAGTTAATTTCTGTTTTATATACCTAATATTCACACTATGATAGTTTGCTACATACCAAATGATCCAACATACATATGTATTTGCTCCATACATATATATGATCCTAAGCAATTGTGTATAATTCACTAAAACTCTTTGAGGTACATTTCTGAAAATCCCTTTTACAAATGAAAAAAACTGAGGTCTACTGAAGTTAAATGACCCACCAATATCTCTGCTTATAAAATAGAAATAGGATTGGGACTAGAGAGAGATAATAGAGAGGCATGGAACTTGCCTTGCACATGCCAAATCCAGTTCAATCCCCTGCACAATATGTGGTTCCCAATCACTGTGAGAAATGACTCCTGGGAAAAGTCAGAGTAATCTCTGAGCATTTCCAGGTATGACCCTCAACTGCCCTATCCCCAACCCCCCAAAAATGTGAAGTGGAGCTGGGATTTGAGCTTAGGCACTCTGCCTTTGATGTTCTGGTTCCTACCTACTACATCATGTGGTCATTGCCTTGGAAACATTTTCTTGTGATGCTGATTTGCTGTCATTTTGTTTCAATAGACATTTTTTACTTTGGGACTGCTTATACCCTGCATTTTGAACTTTCATATTTCATCACCATCTAACAGACCCTGTTTGATCTTTAAATGCCTTAAATCTTTTTCTGTGAGTACAAGAGCTATGGGAAATAAAAGTATGTCCCAATATGATTAGGAACAAGGACAACCACTTAATTGGCATTCTTCTGTCTCCAGTTGGATGTGCCTGCTAAGGCATTTTCTCTAGATCTTTGAGTCATTTTTCTCTGGTACGTTATTCTAATTAACCTCATCTCTGCAGCCTTCATTTTATTTTATATTACCCTCTGACCACCCAACAATTGATTTGTTCCGCTCAATCACCTGTGAGGCAAGCAAGAGGGTCTCCAAAGCAGTAATTCTGTACCTGGGTGTATTCCTATCAAGGAGGTTCAGAACATCTCTCCACGAGAGGGATATATTAACTTGTAAGGCTTTTTGGTTATCAATCAAGATTTTGGGATATTTGGGAGTAATGCTAGCAAACAAAAACAGGTCTTTGGTTAGTTAGTGAATAAAATACAGTCATAAAGTGTAATTTAAGGCCTTTGATCTATAAACATAAAAGTGAAAGTATTAAGTTTATAAGTATTTATATATGATATTTAGCTTGAATAAACATATAAGATGTAAATACCACAAGTGAGCAATTATGCTCAGAGTAAACTACTTCTGTTTATAAGGTCTCTTTGGTTACTGGTGATCAAGGAATAAATTGACTCCTGGAACAGAAAAGTCAACTGGGATAACGAGCTTTCTTGGATTTTGGTTGTCTCTGTCTGTACTATGCTATCCCTCACAGAACTGTATTGTGTCTAGTGTTGGATTTGTTCCTATAGGCAGTATCACACTGTCTGAAAAGCATTTATAGGTATTTTTATTAAGAATTCTAGGGGCAGAGAGATATCACAGCAGTAGGACATTTGTCTTACACACAGCTGATTCAGGGCGGACAGTGGTTCGAATCTTGACATCCCATATGGTCCCCCTGAGCCAGCCAGGAGTGATTTCTGAGTGCAGAGCCAGGAAGAACTCCTGAGTGTTGCTGAATGTGACCCCCCAAAAAAAGAATTCTAGCAGCATATCACTAAGCAATTCCACTTTTGAGTATCTATCTCCATGACTTATAATCATTCATTCAAAAGGACATATGCATATCATTATTCATTGCTGCAAGGAGTGCAAGAGCTCAGATATGGAATCAGTCTGGACGTGCAACCATAGATGAATAGATTATGAGTTGTATAATCTAATGGAATACTATGTAGCTTCAAGCAATGATAAAATTATGCAGTTTCCTGCAACCTCTTTGGAACTGGAAGATGCCATGTTGAGTGAAGTAAGCCAGAAGAAAGAAGTCACAGGATGATCTTACTTGTCTGTGGTATATAAAATAATTGTATAATGAAATGTAAAGGGAGACTCCTAGATCATCCTTGACCACAGAGCCTAGGGAGATAAAGAGAAAAGAGAAATCATGGTGGGAAGGAAGAAGATGCAAAAGGAAAGTAATCGGAGAGTGGGGGTTTGGGCTTTGATTATATTGGGGATGTGGGACAGAGGTGTAGCTATACATCCCAAGCACAAACTCAACATGACTGAAAGTGCGAGATTTGATGAGATCTGCCTGCCAAGGTGGCAGTTGAGGAGGCTAATAAGGGAGAGAGATGGGAGCACTGGTGATGAAATTTGACACTGGTGGTGGGATTAGTGTTGAAATATATATCTAACTATTAATAGCTTTGTAAACCATGGTTCTTTATTTAAACAAAAATCATTTAATAAAATTAAATTTAAAATTAAAATTAATAAAACTAAGTGCATTTTCAAGAAAAAATTCTAGAAACTCAGGGCTAAAGCAATAGCATAACAGGTATATATATATACATATATGTGTATATATATATATTTTTATATATATATATGTATAGTATATAACGGGTAGGGTGCTTGGCTTGCTGGTGACCATTTCAGGTTCTGTCTCCAGCACCGTGTACAGTTGAAGGAGATGGGACGGCGTGGGGCTGGATTAGGACACATGCCCTTCTCAATTCTGGATAGCATTTGAACTCATAAGACAAGTAAAAGTGGTAAAGGAGGTTTGAATCCCGACATCCCATATCGTCCCCTGAGCCTGCCAGGAGCAATATCTGAGCACAGAGCCAGGAGTAACAACTCCTGAGTGCCACCAGGTGTGACCCAAAAACCAAAAAAAAAAAGAAAAAGAAAAGAAAAATAAAGTAAAGGAGGAGCTGATTTCAGAAAGGAGGTTTCTGGCAGTTTCTGGAAGGTAATCTTTTTTTTTTATCATTTTTATAATGTGTGCACAAATACATATATATACATACACTGTATTTTATGCTCAGTTAAAACATAGGACTATAGGTTTAAACATTTAAATATCATATAACCTTCACTTATAATCAAACATATGACTTTTTTTTCTATAAAAATGTCTATCTAATAATACTTGTACCTCTGATATCTACTCCTCTGGAGGTAAGTTCCTCAGAAATACCATCCAACCCTGCCCACTTTAGGCCTGTGGCATTTTTACCCCATCTTCTTTCTTTCTTTTTTTTTTTTCTCTTTTCCTTTCAAACAGTACCACATAACTGGAACCATCATGCTCTGCCCTCGAGTTGAGAGGGAAATAATAGAGGGTACCAAGTCCAAATAACTGTATGATCATTAAATAGTAATAAAAATGATCAGACATAATCACCAAATCCAAAGCCAACAATAACAGAATTGATACCCAATCTATAACAAGCTAGATACAGTGGGGGGCGGGGGGGAAGGGAGGTCAACTTCGGCGGTGGGAATGCCACTGCTTCAATGTTAATATGTACCTAAAATATTACTATGAAAGATATGTAATCAACTTTGATCAAAAATAAAAAGAATAAAAATAAAAGCTAAAAAAAAAAAGAAATGCCATCCTCTCTCAGTCCTCGAGGTACTTGCATTTTATTCATTGTTCATGCTCCTCCACTATCCTTCTACCATCTATCATTGTTCTAGATCCTAAAGCAAAATATTTAATTTCAACATAATTATGTCCACTAAGGAGACAGAAGGCCAATAATAATACATCTATGGAGACTCAGCAAAAACATTGGTGTATTTAGTTGTATTTAGTATGTAGTTGAAGGAGGATATCAGAAGTCTTAGATATATCAGAAGTCTTAGAGAAGCTTTGAAGTCTGAATAGGAGTTTCCAAGTAACCAAAGTGAAAATGGTCAGATTTATCAACTTATTGTCTTATCAGATTGTACTATATATTTGTACTTCTATTGGAATTTTCCAGGAAAATTAGCTTATAAAATTATCTTGCCCCTGTCCAAATGCATGTCTTTTAGTTGATAGCCATGATGTCAGTGATAGAACTATTAAGCTCAATAGGAAAGGTTTTTATTACTGGCCAGAAGCTTGTCTTCTTTCAAGTTATTTCTATCTCCTTTGTCCTTCTAAGTACATAATATGCAAGGTGGATATAACTTCCATGGGTGAAAATTTTTCTGAGTTTAATGACAGAACATCCCCCAGTATTTTTAAAGGGCTGAATATGGTTTGCTAATCATGCGTTATCATAAATTAAAAAAATATTCTGAATCTTAGTTTTTATTTCTGATAATCTGAAGCTACAATAGTATGATACAAAGGTAAGGGCTATGTGCATAATGTTCATGTTGATGGATATGAAATGCTGACTATGGTGCTGACCCCCACTAAGCATGCTAATGCTGTTGTTCCTACCAGAGAACATTCTTATTTTTACCTCACACTCACTGAGGCTTAAAACTAATTTAATAACAGTAACTACTAACTTGTTGATTTTAAAATGTTTCCTATATATCCTGGATGAAATTCTTTTTTTGCATGTTACTTTTATGATAAAAATGAAGGAAATTAAAGATGGTGAGATTCAGCAAAGAACTTTAACTCCACATGCTTTTAATGCTTCCCTGAATTAATAATTTTCCATGTCCATCATATTTCCTCCTTGGCCCACAATTCATCCCATATTTGGATCTTGGCAATTGATGGCTTGGTTAATTAGGCAGTCTGTTAACTCTGATTACTAAGTTATAACAGATCAGTGTAGAAGCATCACTGTGTGATTTGGATTAAAAGCCTCTTCATTTTATCAAAACAATTTTGCATTTATGGATAAGAATATGAAAGCACTAGGTTAAAATGTGCATTTTATAAGGGAAAATTTAAAGGATAAGAATTATTTCTTTCTAAGTTATTCATTTATTTATTTTTTGAGTCACACCTAGCAGGGCTCAGATATTACTTATGCTTAGCTGTGCTCTCAGGGATAATTTTTGGTGGGATTCAGGAAACCATATGATGTGTCTGGATTGAACCCAGGTCAGCAACATGTAGGGCAAGTGCCTTATCCAATATAGTATCTCACAGGCCCCTCCATGTTATACTGTATCATGATATTTTGACATTATATTTGACACTTAAAAATTAAAATTTTCGGGGGCCGGGCGGTGGCGCTGTAGGTAAGGTGCCTGCCTTCCCAGCGCTAACCTAGGATGGACCGCGGTTCGATCCCCCGGTTCCCCATATGGTCCCCTGTGCCTGCCAGGAGTGACTTCTGAGCGAATAGCCAGGAGTAACCCCTGAGCGTCACCGGGTGTGGCCCAAAAACCAAAAAAAAAAAAAAAATTAAAATTTTCGGGGCCCGGGAGATAGCATGGAGGTAAGGCGTTTGCCTTTCATGCAAAAGGTCATCGGTTCGAATCCCGGTGCCCCATATGGTCCCCCGTGCCTGCCAGGAGCAATTTCTGAGCATGGAGCCAGGATTAACCCCTGAGCGCTGCTGGGTGTGACCCAAAAACCACAAAAAAAAAAAATTAAAATTTTCTTTAAAGCTTGAAAATTACATCTGATTTAATCCCTTTATTATAGCAATATGATAGATGAATTTCATTTTGAAGCATAATTGAAAGTAGCTGAACATGGTTATATTCCAATCCTGACCCAGTGTAAAAGGCCATATACTGGATGAATTTCTAGTAAATTGATTGGTGTTGGTGAAAATTAATAGGTCATATTAAAACTAGATTTCCTTCACCACTTGAAGGTATTGACAATTATTAAATAAGATTGAGCCTTGCAATTCCTTTTTTTTTTCTTGTCAAATCTTGGCTCATTATTTTTTTTTTTTTTGGTTTTTTTTTTTTTTGGGGGGGGGGTCACACCCGGCAGTGCTCAGGGGTTACTCCTGGCTCCATGCTCAGAAATTGCTCCTGGCAGGCACGGGGGACAATATGGGGCACCGGGATTCGAACCGATGACCTTTTGCATGAAAGGCAAATGCCTTACCTCCATGCTATCTCCCGGGCCCAGGCTCATTATTTTTTTAAAGGTGATTGCAGTATCAAAATCTTGCTTGCTTGCTTTGTTCCATTTTTGTCTTTCCCTCGCTTCTTTATACAAGAATAGTTTTCCAAATTCCTGGGAATTTTTGTTCATTTCCTCTGGTATCTCACCGCTCTATTCCTAAACTAGTGCTCAATTGGATATTAAAACCATTGGAATAAATGGAGTTGATCAATTTAATTTTTTAAGAAGCTTTCTGAATCTGACCTTTATGAATTGCTGTGTTCTAGTTCCATAGGAAATAGAGAAACCAAAAAGAAAATTTTTAGAATCAACAGTCTTAGCATCTTGTACATTGATCATATTGGCATAGGGCCAAAAGAGGACCCAAAGAACAGAATCTAATATTTTTTAGCTTTATTCAGTCGTAGCTTCTTGTTTGTGCAAATCTTATTCTCATGAAATCTAGAGGTCCCTTCTGTTGTAGATGAAGCAGGGACTTGCTTAACTAAGAATGGGAAATTGGAGTTTTTTGAATTTGATTATTTCCTCTTAATTGGGAACATTTAATAATAATTATAGGTGACTCATTTCAGAAGGGCTTATGGATGGTTGTTCAAAGGTAAAGTGATGTTTTGAGCTCTAATGTGACAGATTTGAATGACAGTCAGTCTGAATAATTCAGTTTCCCACTATTCCCTACCTCCCCATTTCTTCCAAAAGAATTTACCAAATAAGGAATTTTTAGCAATCCAAGCCATTCTGGATTAAATGGAATCTTATAGTCATTTTCAAAGGAAGATTGTTTGTCAGAGAGATATTCTCTGGGACATTTTTGGGGGAAGGTTAACCCATTAACACATGAAATTTTGTCTTTCATTTTTAAAAGTGGATCTTCAGTTACTTCAATAATACATGTGTTATAATAAGGTAGTGCCAATATAGCAAAAACAAACAAACAAACAAACAAACAAAAAAAAACAACCTCTGAAAAGAGTTAAGAAGTGAGGTCTACTTGTATTTTCTAGCATCTCTTGAGACCAAAGATTCTTATTCCCACATCACTGGTCCCCAAGATGTCTTAATGGCATGTCAGGAAACATTCTCTATTAGGTGCTTCTTGAATAAATAGGTCTGTGAATAGAAGCAAGCAGACATATTGGAAGGTTGGATACTATGACTGTGTGGTTTTATTAATTACACTTATTCCTTTAAAATGACCCTGTCTGAAAACAACCACCCCTTTTGTGGTCATGGTTAGCAGATGTTTACCGTAATTCTTTGCTCCGTGAAAAAAAAATGCCTTTTCCACCCAACAAAAACAGCCACGTTTGCTTGGCTTAATCAAAACTTTGGCACTTGGGTCATACTTTATATATCATGGCTCCAGTCACACAACCTTTCCAAGTGTGAAGCTTAGATCACTGACTCCAACATCTGCAGGAGAGCTTTGCTCACAGTGATCTATTATGTGAGTGCTTAATTCTTATACTGTTCTTGGCATCCGCCCTTCTCATTGAAACCAATATCCTATATGCAAACCTGTCTTTGTTTTTCTTGTACAAACATGCTAGGGTGCCTTAATTTTTTTTTAATTTTCATATATGACCATTTTAGTGGGAATTTTACTTGAGAAATAAAGTCAAGGTTTTCCTCCCCACCCCCCTTGGTTTTCCTTGAGCTCTCTGAAGAAGTAAAGGCCTCTCCTTTCTCTCCTTTTCTTTTTTTTTTTTGTTTTGTTTTGTTTTGTTTTTTGGTTTTTGGGTCACTCCCGGCAGTGCTCAGGGGTTACTCCTGGCTCCATGCTCAGAAATTGCTCCTGGCAGGCACGGGGGACCATATGGGGCACCGGGATTCGAACCGATGACCTTCTGCATGAAAGGCAAATGCCTTACCTCCATGCTATCTCCTGGGCCCCCTCTCCTTTTCTAATACTTCATTTCAGAAACGTGTCTTATCGCATAGTGGGTCTTCTTCATCTCCCTTCTTCCCCACCACTTCTACTTTTTGCCAGTTCTTCTTGTTAGACACACTAGTGATCACCCTGTCATATCCTAGCACACAACAGTCATTCAGGGTTCTGGTAGGTATTTCCAAAGCAACTCTCTTCAGTACTGACATTCTGTGCTAAAGAAAGCTGCGTGCTCTCAGGCAGTGCTGAAAGGAAATACAACAGCAAAATCTTGCTTTTCTTGGGAAGCTCCTCCCTTTGGAATGGAGAACTCTGGGTGGCTCTTCTTATTTTGTTTCCATCGCCAAAGTAAGCATGGATCTTGCATAACACCAGGGTAGGAAAAAAGAAGTAATTTTAAGGGAAACATATGTTCATGTTGAGAAAAAGGGAGTGAGAACTGGACAAGGTACAGTGCTCTACACAACTAAAGATCATTTTCAAATTTAGGAAGCCAGCTTTTGATTATTTTGGGCATATTATTTGATTACTTTGGGTATAACTTGGCTATAAAATTAAAAATGTTACTTCCCCACATAACCAGGTGTTTTCTTTGATCCCGTTTTTATTTTTAAAGAAATATTAAGATTGGGAGACAGGCTTAGAAGTTAGTTGATGATATATGTGGCAATTGAAATAGATATGGTCTTGTATTTGTTGAGTTGTTTTCCTATAATCTTAGTTAACACCAAGTTATTTCTTTGGAAATCACTTGACTTGAGTTGCTTGTCCTAATCAGAAACCAAAACTGAAACTATTTAAATAAATTACTATCTGTCTGACTTGAGGAGAATTATAAAGATGAACCAAGGGTGTCTATGGTAGCTATTTGGCTGATTAGTTCACATATTATTTGTCCTTTTAACCAATTCCAAATAATGTCTGTTGATAGAAACAGAGCAAACACTTTAGCTTTAGTGACAGATTTTGAAAATACTTTGTAAAAATAAATAAGTAAATAAATAAATAAATAAGGAGGGAGAACCTCAAGGGTATTTGTAACAATCTTCATTTATTCATTTTCAAGGTATCAAAAATTCAGAGGTGGGGTTAGGATGCTTGAGGGTAAGGAGGCAGTTACATTAGTGAGGGTGTGGTGTTGGGATTATGTACAAGGAAAGTCATCATTAAAAATATTGTAAATCACAATATCTTCATTAATTTTTAAAAGTAAAATAAAAAATGAAACAGAAAAAAATTCAAATTAGGGAGAATATAACAAAGTTCTGCTTCCCCCCTCATAATAATTGAAACTCTAGTGTTCTTAAAATGCAGAAGGGGAGGCAGTTTACAGAGTGGAGATGTTTCAAGTGTGAGTGAAGCCTGAGGAATTCTGAGGGGCAATGATTAGTACCAATGATTAGTGCCCCAAAACAGGAAGCTTCAGGAACTCCTAGGAATGACTGTATGTGTAGTTCTTTCTCATGTGCATGAAAGTACATTCAAAGAGGCCTACTTCAAGCCTATTAAAAGCTTTCCTCTTAAAGTGCCCTGCTTCCCTCGAGTGTTGACACAAACGGGTTTGAACACTAAGGTAGGGTGGATCTAGGTGTGCATTAAATCTTTTTGATTAAAAAAAAATCTCATTAAGGTTAGAAAACTTATATTTGAAAGGAAAAGCCAAAAACTTGCCAACCCTCCACATAAAAGGGGAAGCGAAATCATTTAAAGTATAAGATTATCCTTAGATGTTAATTTAAGGTTCAACTATTTTAATTAGTCCACTTTTTTCCCCCAAAGGCCTCAAAAAAGAGTCAGGATGCCTGAGTCATTTCACTGTTGGAAAATAAAGTAGAAAGAAATCAGGGTGTGTACACATGCATAAAGGAAATTCAAGATAGATTTCCTTAAAGACTTAGAATAGGCTGCTTTCTGTGGCTTTTAAAATTGTTTTTATTTTTATCTTTTTAGTATTTGTCCTTTGGGATCAAACTATAATTAGTAGAAGATGCCATCTCTATTATTTATTAGTGGGTACTAGATAGGTTCTCGAGGGAAATAGGAGAGAAAACTAGAATCCCAAAGTCTTCCTTAATAATTAGAACCAGTCGTTGTTCTAGTTCTCATCTATATCAGCTGGTAGTTGTAAGCAATAAGCTAGCACTATCTAATTATTATTGCTTTCATGTTTTATATGAATAAACAGAATTAAAGAGGCTAATTACATGAAATTGCATGGGGTTTCAGTAAAAAGTAAATGAAATTGAATAGGGACTATAATCTAGTTGACAGTTATATAACAATACTAGTTTCTGTGTCCTAGTATTTTACTGTATCAATATGAGATCTCACCAATGAGTTAGCATTGGTGAACAGCATATGGAGTCTATATTTATTTTTGTAATTCCTATAACTGTATAATTATTTCAAAATTGAAATTTCAGAAAGATAGTCTTTACTTGAACCAAGGTCTGTTTACTTTTGAAATCCATGTTATTTGTTGCATTGCCTTCTCAGCTCCTTTATCTTTCTAGGAACAGCATTTCAGGTCACCCAGCCCAGACTTTATGATATGGTTTCCTATAAGCCAATATAATTTTAGATACCAAAGTTTTCCCTTGTGCTTCTCACTATCTTCCCCTCCAACCACTTCTACCCCATCTACAGGTCTACCTCCTCAGTACTTGGTAGAGCAATGGTCGTATATCATGTTTTTGTAATTAGTTGAGAAGAGAGGTAACCAGATACTTTGGATGAGTTTTGATCACAGATTTATAATGTCTGATATATACATGAAAATGTACATGGACATCTTTTAAAAATTTATTTGGGGGTCACAACCAGTAGGTTTCAGAAGTTCTTCCCTGCTTTCCACTCGTAATTCCTCCTGGAATGCTCTAGGGACCATGTGGAATATTAGGTATGAAACCCCGTTCAGCCAAATACAAGATAAATGCCTTACCTGTTCTGATATTGCTCAGGCCTTAGCATGAATATCTTTAGAAGTACATGACTCTTGATGTCCAAGTAGAAAATGGCAATAGTAAGTCAAAAATGTTCTGACTTGGGCCAAATAGATAGCATAGAGGTAGGACATTTCCCTTGCATGCAGAAGGATGGTGGTTCAAATCCCAGCATGCCATATGGTCCCCCGAACCTGCCAGGAGCAATTTCTGAGTGTAGAGCCAGGAGTAATCCCTGAGCACTGCCTGGTGTGACCCAAAAAAAGAAACAAACAAAAAAACTAACTTACAGTAGATTCATATTCAAAAACCTTCTAACAGCATATTATCTCAGTTTTCCTCATTTAGAAAATCATTGAGAAGAGAATAACTTTCTGTCCAAGGCTTTCATGAATAAATAACTTGTTCTAAGGCAGAAAAACATATCTTTCTGAAAAAATCATATTTCTTTCTGGGGGTTAGAAAAATATACAATGGTTGAAGCACTTGCCTGACACATGGCTGACCACAGTTCAATTCCATAACTTGAATACCACCAGAAGTGACCCTGAATATCTCAAAGCCTGGCCTAAAACTGAAAACGAAACAACACCCCCAAAACATACCAAAAAAAAAAAGTAACTATGGTTTAACTGAGTTAAAAAAAATAATGATTGTTAGGGCTGGAGAGATAGCATAGTGGTAGGGTGTTTGCCTTGCATGCAACCAATTCAGTGCGGTGGTTTTAAATCTGGCATCCCAGATGGTCTCCCATGCCTGCCAGGAGCGATTTCTGAGCACTGAGCCACAAGTAAACACCTTAGGGCCACTGGGTGTGACCCAAAAATAAAACAAAAGAAAACAAAAAAATGATTGTTGTAGAAATTGTTCTATGTATTGACCTAAGATAAAACTTTTCAGAACATATTGGTGGGTTGTTAACTGGTTGATTGACTCAAAATAAGACTTTATTTGAAACTTCTATTCTTTATTTTAACATAGGTATTTACTACAGCTAGACATTTCCTTCTGAGCACTGATCTACTGTATCTCCTAAGTTTGGGTATGTTTTATTATTTTATTTCCATGCATCTCAATTTTTCTAATTTCCTTTGGTATTTCTTATTTTGACATGTTGTTTAGGAATATGCTATTTAAATATACATGTTTACATATTACAAACGTATTTTTGTTATCATTCCCATTTGTCATTAGAGAATACATTTCATGCTTATTTCAGTCTTTTTGCTGTTTTTATTTCTATTTTGGGGCCATGCTGGTAGAGCTTATTCTTGGCTCTGCACTTAGGGATCTCTCCTGGCTGACTTGGAGTACCATCTGGGGTGTAGTGAATCAAACTTAGGTCAGCCACATGTGAAGTAAGTACTTTACCCATTTTACTATCTTCCCAGTTTCTAGTTTAGATTTTTTTATACTTATCACAGTGTATTTTATGATTTAAGTCTTTTTCAAATAGTGACCACGTGTAGTTACAAGAGTGTGTAATTCAGTTGTTGGATATGTAGGCATTCTGTTTGTCTGCTTGGTTTTGTTATTATTTTATTATCATGAGTTTCATTTACCTTTTGATTGTCTGCTTTGTTGTATTCATTAACTGTGGGATATTGACACCTCCATTTTTATTGTTGAATTACCTATTTCTTCCTTTATTTCTGTTTCACATATTTGAAACTCTGTTTTTAGGTCAAGACCTAGTTGAGGAGATCAACAGAAAGCTCTTTTGTATGTTACCTGCTTTCAGAATTTCATTCAATTTTAGTGTTAACAAATTATATCACTCTGATGAAAAAGCTTGGTTTCATAATGAGGCAGTTCTCTGACATTGATGGAGACATTTAAGCCAGAGTAAAGAGAAATGAATGACTGATAACTTAGTAAACCCATGAATTTAAGTTTTTTACAGACATCTGGTAGGGTCCTATTGAGGCCAAACCAACATGATTTCCAGTAGCAGATGCCAGGAGGCTTTACTTACCCCAATGGAAGTCAGAGTTCTGTCTCTACTCTTCACTTTCTCTGTGCACTAACTCAATATAAACATGCTCATGAGAAAAAATATGCTTTTATTATCTTTTAGAAAATAAGAATAAAATGCAATTTTCTTGTTGTTACTAAATCTGTGACTGTATAACCCTTTCTGTGTATAGACCACGTGGCAAACTCCAGGTGCATCTGTCATACAGAAATTGCTTTTCCCCCAAATACAGAAATGGGAAATAAACCAATTTGGGCACAAGTAGTGTATGCTAGATTTACTTAGTATCTATCGAACATCTCCCTACACTCATTGTATTTGGACTAATCAAGGAGTTAGAAGTGCCTAGTTTCTGCAAAAATGCATATATAAAGCTTCTACTTAGACAGTGGAACCACTGGATGATTGTTTTTGGTAGCAATATTATAGTCATATACTTATTTTTTTATTTTGGCAGTATTGTAAATTTGTTCTAGACACATGTCAGTGTGAAAGCAAGGGTTCACACGTGGTGCAGACTCATATACCAGATAAAGGTCTTCAAATACTTCTATATGATTAGCAATTTATTATTGTTAGCCACTTTTTAACACCTAAAGTGATAAAATAAACCATAGTCTTGAATTTGCCATGAATTAGGTATGTATTTTTTTTTTTTTTTTTTGGTTTTTGGGCCACACCTGGTGGTGCTCAGGGGCTACTCCTGGCTTTCTGCTCAGAAATAGCTTCTGGCAGGCACGGGGGACCATATGGGACACCGGGATTCGAACCAACCACCTTTGGTCCTGGATCAGCCACTTGCAAGGCAAACGCCGCTGTGCTATCTCTCCGGGCCCAAGTATGTATTTTTTATCTTTTTCTTTTTCATATTGGTTTTTGGGTCCACAGGAGATACTGAGGTGCTACTCTTGGCAGGGTTCAGGGGACCATATGGGATGTTGTAACTAACACTGGTCTGATGCAAGGCAATAAATGCCTTACTGTGCTACCTCTCAGGCCCTGATAAGAATTTTAAAAGAGTTTTTACATCTTTTCTTGTCATTTTTGTGTCTAAGGCACACTTGATTGTTGGTGGAAGAAGCCATGTGATTCTGTATCTTAATTTTCTTCAAGGAAGGTATTATTGTCTTTGTCATTTGTTTCAACGTGTGACCTCTTTACCTGCTGGGTTTCCCAACAGCTGTCAGCTAACTATTCTAGCACCATACTGCTACCAGCATTCTTGGTTCACAAATAGGAAGTAAACAGAAAATCTTGCTAATTTGAGCCCAGTAGGAACCTTAACACTCTAATGAGGGACTAATTTTGAAACCAGACAGACATATCTCACAAAATTAGAGCCAAATTTTTAAATGAGCTTAAATAACTAATTGAGGGTAAGATGGTACTTAAGAAAGAGTGAAATACTGACACACTGAGGAATTACAAATGTGAGAGAAGCCTCATGGAGTCTCAGTAATTATGCAATTTTTACTTGGGTTGCCACCTATGTTAATCTAAGTGTGGGAATGATAATGTACCGAAGAGGACAGGTTTGTGGTTGAAATGTTCTTGATAGATTTTGACAAATTAAACAGTGGTGAGGATGTTTGGAAGTTATCCAGGTCCTTACCATTATTTATGTCAGTGAACAAGAAATCAGTGGTTAATTTGCAGTTCTTATAATTTTTATGATACTCCTGTTGTTGTAAATTTAGCTGTGTGCAGCATCAACTCAGTGGGATACATTTTATGTTGTCAGCTACCTCTTGACATCATAATAGATTTCAGTTGCCACATCTTTTTCGATAGAATAAAATGTAAAAGAGAGCAGTACAGAATATCTGGATCATATCCAGACATAAGTAAGCAGATGACGGACTTTCTGAAATTGAAAGGCTCAGATAGGAATATGGAGGTTGATGGGCAGGTGGGGAGGGAAAGGAAGCCCTATTGACTTGTTTTTCCTTTATGCTCTAATCCATTCTAGCAGGTATACCTCTTTTATCTTCACTCAAAGCTTGCCTGCACTTTATATGCAGTTCCCTGCTTGACATCCAGAGTCAATAATTTGAAGTTTCTACTTTTTCACCCCTCTTACCTGTGATCGCATCTTTGTGCTCTCTTCAGTGTGGGGATCACAGGTTCCCCTGGCATATGGCTTCCTTATTGTTTCAGCATACATTACAGTTTGTTAAAGACTAGGTTGGCATTCTCCCTGTACAATTAAAGATGTGGTTGGAAAAGTCATTTGCAGTAAAGATGTTTCTTTTTCTCTTCCCTTTTCTTTAGTTATTACAGCATGTCCCATATATTTATCTCCCTCTGTAGCACTGACTCTTGGCCTACTAGTAGTCTACTAGCAGACAATGAGGATAAGCAGGTAATAGTGCCTTTTTTCACAACCATATTCTATAAGTCTCTATTTTGACCCCTAATTTAGTTTTTTAGAACCTTTTCTCCACTGCACACTGATTTTGTAGATCTTACTCTTTTATATAATGTCTTTATTTAAGTACCATGATTACTAACATGTATGTAGTTGGGTTTCAGTTAGTCCTTGTGGCCATTGCTTCAAAGAATAGATAATATTAGTTGTATGGGAATGATAGGACAGTAGGTAAGGCAATTGCTTTGCATGCACCTGATTCAAGTTCAGTTCTTGGCACCCCAGAGAATCCCCTGAAACCTATCAAGATTGATTTATGCCTGATTTCTGGCCCAGGAGTAAGCCTTGAGCACCAACTTGTGTGGCCTAAAAACCAAAATAAATAACAGCAACAAAAAGAATAGTCAATTTATTTGAAATAAACTCAAGCAAATATATGGATACTATATTTTCAGGACCTGCACCATTAAATATTTGTAATGAAATAAAGCATAATTATAGAAAAATCCCAGACATATTTACCTCACTCAAAAGGTTTTGACAATGGACTATATTTCTATTATGATAGTCACCAGATACTGTACACTTGATGTGACTAGGATGGTATGGAAGCTAAAGTTAAGTTTTATTTAATTTCTACAGCAATAGCCATATATAAGAATATACATTTATATTTATTTGTCATATCCAGTAGTGTTCATGGTTCTGCACTCAGGAACTACTTCTAGTGAGGCTTAGGGGACTATAGGGGGTGCAGGGTATTAAACCAAGTTTTGTTTCATGAAAAGCAGATTCCCTCTGCACTATATCTCTAGCCCCAATATATGATGGATGTATATATATATAATGTACGTATATATTATATATAATGTACATATATATTTTCAGTCGTATACATTTTGCCTTTTGGAGAACCCTGGCCACTTGAGCTATGGAGTTTCCCAAGAGTCTGAATTTTGCTGATTGCTTTCTCAGCCCTCATGTTCCTCTGCCCTCTCAATTTCCTGCAAATTGGCAGTAGAATCCAGAGGGTTATGTTTGATTCCTCTGGCAGTACTCCAAGTGGTGGTGCATTCTTTCATTCAGGAAGGACATAATATTTTATTATCTTTCTTTTTGTGATGTTAATAGCCATTAATGCTCACTGCCTAGATCCATTAATTCTCTAGAATTTGCAAAATGGTGATATTTTAATTCTACTGCTTATTAGCTGGAATACTTTTAGAATTTTATCCTTCAATTTCTACTTGGTAATCCAGTGGTGCTGTTGATATAGGAAATATAGGATAAATGACTGAATCTTTCCCCTCTGTTTCCTAGTTTTCAAAATAACTAACTGGTTCCCTGTCATTCTCTAAAAACAATCAGAAAATACATATAAATGGTGGTAAGTTATGATCTGTTGTTTATCTCTTTTCCTTCCTTCCCTCCATCACTTTCTCCATTCTTTTTCCCTCCCTCCTCCTTTCCTCCTTTCTTCCTTTCCTTCCTTTCTTCCCTTTCTCTTTCTCTTTCTTTTTCTTTCTTTCTCTCTTTCTTTCTTCTTCTTCTTCCTTCCTTCCTTTCTTCCCTCCTGTCTTCCTTCCTGTCTTTCTTTCCTCCTTCCTGTCTTTCTTTCCTCCTTCCTGTCTTTTCTTTCTTTCTTTCTTTCTTTCTTTCTTTCTTTCTTCCTTCCTTCCTTCCTTCCTTTCTTTCTTTCTTTCTCTCTCTCTCTCTCTTTCTTTCTTTCTTTCTTTCTTTCTTTCTTTCTTTCTTTCTTTCTTTCTTTCTTTCTTCTATTTCCCTCTCCTTTCCTTCCTTCCCCTCTCTTACCTCCCCATCATTTTCCCCCTTCTTTTCCCTTCCTTCCCTTTTGCCCTTCTTCCCATTTCACTTCCCCTTCTCTTACCTTTCTTTCCTCTTCCCTCCTTTTCCCTTCCTCTTCCCTTCCTCTTATTTTCCTCTTCTCACCTTCCCTTCCCTCAAGTTCTCTTTCCATCCCATTCCAGAGGTTATTGCTAGCACACTATTTGGAGTTTGTCTTGGCAGTATTCAGAGGACCTAGTGATTCTAGGAATCTAGATTGCAAGTGCAAGCCATATACTCTAGGCCATTGAACTATCTCCCTAGCCTGAACTTACTCTTTTTTTCATTGAGGATTCAACCATCTAATTTGATCATGAAACTTCTTCACAATGACCCTTCTGTCCTGAAATGACCCTGTTGAGTTTTGTTTTATATTTATTTGGTTTTGTGAGCCAGTGATCAAACTCAAGACCTTCATACATGCCAAGCAGGTGTTCTACCACTTGGTCCCAACTTATTCACTTATTGCTTATGAATTTCCTGAAGAAAATTTCCACTCTTTTAGTGGAATGTATCTCATGAATTCATATTGTTAGTTCCATATCATAGTGAGCACATTACAGAACTTTGCTTGGCTTCTCTCTTTATCCACTCTCCCCTCTTTCTGAGAGTTATTTTTTTTAATATACAGGTATAACTTTTTAATATCTTCCTGAAGAATGGAATGTCAGACATTTTTATCATTATATTCATCTCTTTTTATTTATACTTTTGAGGGTGGGTCACAGCTATTGGGGCTTAAGACTAGCTTCTGGTTCTTAGCTCAGGGATTACTCCCAGCAGTACTTGTGGGACATGATACATATTGGAGATTGAACCTGAGTTGCAAAGCAAGCACCCTACCCACTATATTATTCTTCTGGTTTATATTTTAATAATGATTTTTGTCTTAAAACCTTTCACATTTAAATATAGCATATTTTAGCTTTATTATGCTCAGGGGTTACTCCTGGCTGTCTGCTCAGAAATAGCTCCTGGCAGGCACAAGGGACCATATGGGACACCAGGACTCGAACCAACCACCTTTGGTCCTGGATTGGCTGTTTGCAAGGCAAATGCCACTGTGCTATCTCTCCGGGCCTCAACTTTTTTTTTTTTTAAGAGTTGGGTATACCTGACAATTCTGAGGGTTTACTCCTACTCTGTGCTTCATATATTGTACAGGAGTAGAACTCTGTGTAAGGAAAGGGCCTTACCCACTGTACTATCTCTCTGGCCTAAATTTAGCATTTAAGCATTTTTATTAATTTCTAAAGTGAGATACTGTGATTTTCACTACTATTATTAATGCTTTTCATGCACATAATTCCAACGCATTTCCCATCAATTATGTACCTCCCTCCCTTTCCCAGGAACCCTAGCATTCCTCCCTCCCAACACTACCCCTACCAAATCTATTGTGTTATCATTTTTTCATTGTCATTGGACTGTGCTGTTAATTTGTTGTATATCTTTAAATTTTCAAATGTAGTAATTTCAATTTTACTATAATATATCTTGGTATTGGTTAGTTGGAGTCAGAATCCTCTGAATCCTGTTCTTTTTCGAGACACAATTATAGATTTTTCTTTTTTTTTTTTTTTTTTTTTGGTTTTTGGGTCACACCCGGCAGTGCTCAGGGGTTACTCCTGGCTCCATGCTCAGAAATTGCTCCTGGCAGGCACGGGGGACCATATGGGGCACCGGGATTCGAACCGATGACCTTTTGCATGAAAGGTAAACGCCCTACCTCCGTGCTATCTCCTGGGCCCCTAGATTTTTCTTTTAATTTCAGAAAATAGTTTTGGTTAGGAAGACTATATGCAGTACTGCAGTGTTGGCCACATACAAGGAAAATGTCTTTACTCCTGTATGATCTCTCTGGCCCATTAATTTCAGAAAAGTTTCTATACTTTTTGAGAATGATTTGCATAGATTTTTCTTTTTAATTTCTCCTCATACTTTTATTTTTAGGTGTTGGTATTATTTTCTTTCAATTTATTAATTTTTAAAAAATTGAAGTAGAGGGTTGAAGCACAAGTAAGGCACTTGTTCAGGGTCAATCCTTAGCATCTCATTTGGTCCCTTGAGTCTACCAGAAGTAAACCTTGAGTATCACCAGTTTTACCCCAAACCAAGCAAACAAATAAAGAAATTGAAGTATTATTGAGTGATAGCATTGTATGTTGCAGGTGTGATCCTTCAGTATTTATCACTTTCTTTTTTAAAATAAAATTAATTTGGGGCCCGGGAGATAGCATGGAGGTAAGGCGTTTGCCTTTCATGCAAAAGGTCATCGGTTCAAATCCCGGTGCCCCATATGGTCCCCCATGCCTGCCAGGAGCAATTTCTGAGCATGGAGCCAGGAGTAACCCCTGAGCACTGCTGGGTGTGACCCAAAAACAAAAAAAAATTAATTTTGGAGGCCAGAGAGAAAGCATGGAGGTAGGGCATTTGCCTTGCATGCAGAAGGATGGTGGTTTGAATCCAGGCATCCTATATGATCCCCCGAGCCTGCCAGGAGCGATTTCTAGGCATAGATCCAGAAATAACCCCTGAGTGCTGTTGGGTGTGACCCAAAAACTAAACAAATAATAAGTTTTTAATTGAATCACTTAGAGGTACACAATTAAAAATTATTTATGATTTAGTTTCAGTTATACAATGCCCAACACCCACCCTTTCACCAATGCACATATTCCATCACCAGTGTCCCCATTTCCCTCTCCCCCTCCCTTTTGCCGTTTCCCCTGCCTGTCTCTATGACAGACATTATTCTTCTCTCTCTCTCCCCCACCCCTTTTTGGATACTGTTGTTTTCTGTAGTTTTATTGAAGAGGTATCATATAGATAACTTTGCCTTCTTTCAGAACCCAGTTCTTGTTCAGAATAATAATTTCCAACTATCACTGTCATACTGGACCTTTCTTTGCTCTAACTACACACCCCTATTTTTTTTTAATATTTTATTTTAACACCTTGATTACATGCATAATTGTGTTTGGGTTACAGTTATGTAAAGAACACCACCCATCACCAGTGCAGCATTCCCATCACCATTGTCCCAAATCTCCCTCCTCCCACCCACCCCCCGCCTGTACTCTAGACAGGCTCTCCTTTTCCCTCATACAGTCTCATTATTAGGACAGTTCAAAATGTAGTTATTTCTCTAACTAAACTCATCACTCTTTGTGGTGAACTTAATGAGGTGAGCTGGAACTTCCAGGTCTTTTCTCTTTTGTGTCTGAAAATTATTATTATTGCAGGAATGTCTTTCATTTTTCTTAAAACCCATAGGTGAGTGATACCATTCTGCATTTTTCTCTCTCTCTGACTTATTTCACTCAGCATGATAGATTCCATGTACATCCATGTATAGGAAAATTTCATGACTTCATCTCTTCTGACAGCTGCATAATATTCCATTGTGTATATGTACCACAGTTTCTTTAGCCATTCGTCTGTTGAAGGGGATCTAGGTTGTTTCCAGAGTCTTGCTATGGTAAATAGTGCTGCAATGAATATATGTGTAAGGAAGGGGTTTTTGTATTGTATTTTTGTGTTTCTAGGGTTTATTCCTAGGAGTGGTATAGCTGGATCGTATGGAAGCTCGATTTCCAGTTTCTGGAGGAATCTCCATATCGCTTTCCATAAAGGTTGAACTACACGGCATTCCCATCAGCAGTGGATAAGAGTTCCTTTCTCTCCACATCCCTGCCAACACTGTTTGTTCTCGTTCTTTGTGATGTGTGCCATTCTCTGTGGTGTGAGGTGGTACCTCATAGTTGTTTTGATTTGCATCTCCCTGATGATTAGTGATGTGGAGCATTTTTTCATGTGTCTTTTGGCCATTTGTATTTCTTTTTTGTCAAAGTGTCTGTCCATTTCTTCTCCTCACTTTTTGATGGGATTAGACTTTTTTTTCTTGTAAAGTTCTGTCAGTGCCTTGTATATTTTGGAAATTAGCCCTTTATCCGATGGGTATTGGGTGAATAGTTTCTCCCATTCAGTGGGAGGCTCTTGTATCCTGGGCGCTATTTCCTTTGAGGTGCAGAAGCTTCTCAGCTTAATATATTCCCATCTGTTAATCTCTGCTTTCACCTGCTTGGAGAGTGCATTTTCCTCCTTGAATATGCGTGTTGTCTCAATGTCCTGGAGTGTTTTGCCTACATGTTGTTCTATGTATTTTATGGTTTCAGGTCTGATATCAAGGTCTTTCATCCATTTGGAGTTCATCTTTGTGCATTATGTTAGCTGGGGGTCTAAGTTCAATTTTTTGCAAATGGCTAGCCAGTTGTGCCAACACCACTTGTTGAAGAACTTTCTTTGCTCCATTTAGGATTTCTTGCTCCTTTATTGAAAATTAGGTGACTGTATGTCTGGGGAGCACTTTCTGAGTATTCAAGCCTATTCCACTGATCTGAGGGCCTGTCCTTATTCCAATACCATGCTGTTTTGATAACTATTGCTTTGTAGTAAAGTTTGAAGTTGGGGAAAGTAATTCCTCCCATGTTCTTTTTCCCAATGATTGCTTTCGCTATTGTAGGGTGTTTATTGTTCCAAATGAATTTCAAAAGTGCCTGATCCACTTCTTTGAAGAATGTTGTGGGGATCTTTAGAGGGATCACATTAAATATATATAATGCCTTGGGTAGTATTGCCATTTTGATGATGTTAATCTTGCCAATCCATGAGCACACTCCCCTATTTTTTGTGGCAAGCGTGCTACCATGGATTGGTTCTCTTGGTCTTTGCCTTTATTGCTTGAGAATAATTACCATACTATCTTGGTTTTTATTTTTATTCCACAAATGAGTATAATTATTGTATATCTATCCCTCTCCCTCTGACTCATTTCACTCAGCAATATACTCTACATGTATATCCATATATAAGCAAACTCCATGATTTTATTTTTCCTAACTGGTTATTCTTTTGTGTAGATGTACCACAATTTCTTTATCCATTCATCTGTTCTTGAACACTTGGGTGATTTCCAGAATCTGGCTATTGTGTAGTGTTATAGATGATGATTAAAACACTGATGTTAGAATGGACAGCAGGTTCCAAATTAATGACTATATTATTTATTGCCTGCATGGATTACTTTTCTGGGCCTCAGGTTCCTCATCTGTTAAATGGGTATAAGATAACACAGTGGGATATAAATGTGGTAACATGGGTTAAGGTGCTTGACTTGCATTTGACAGATCTGAGTTTGATAAGTTTGATCCTCTGCAATCCTGGTACATGAACATCTCCCAGAAGAACAACCCCCCAGAAGTTGCCCCTATCTCCACTGGCCCTACCCCCAAAATGGGGATAAAGAAAAAGAAAGCCAGTAGTGCCAGAGATTGACCCCAGGGCCTCTTGCACATGTGAAACATGCATTCTACCACGAGCTACAGGCCCAGCTCTCATGCACTCATACATTCTTTATAAAAACTATTCTCTCTTGAAAAGCAGTTCAGAGTCCCAGTTCAGAGCCAGAGGCTATTCAGTTTGCTGCCTTTCCCATCACAGAACAAGTGTAAATCCCAAGTTGCTCCCAGGTATTATTGGGAACTTCGTTAACAAGTGTTCATATAGCATTGTTTTTATCTAGCTTACATTATGCTCTTCTCTCATCAATGAATTATTTGAGTATATACAGGACACCCCTCCTAAATTCACAATCACTTTTATTAGTAGTTTCTCCTTTACTAGTACACTGGTTTGAAGGTGATCTAGGAACAAGGATTGTATTTCACTGCACTTGGGAGAAGAGGGCAATAGCATATTCCATGTACTTGTGGCTTCTCTCTGCTTGCATCTGCCACACTGTTTAGTACTATAAGTTACAAAAACTGGTGGTATCAGGAAAAGAAGGTATTATTTTCCAGTTGAAAGCAAGAAATAAGAGTAATGTCACTGATACATAGTCTTCCCCCCCACCCCGTTTTGAGTACACTGAAGGATATAGTGCTGCTGTCTGCAGACAATATAAATCGTCAAATTTTTTTTATCAGTAAGTGTTAATGTCCATTTGATATTTAGCATACAAGAATTTATTTATCAGTTGTTCTTGAATTTGCATTCGACCCTACATAGATTTTTAAAGTAGACCTTCTGTGTACAATGAGAGAGAGATGAGAGAAGGAAAGAGAGAAAGAAAACGAATGAAAGAGATAAATTTTGTAGCTTTGTAAAAGAAAATCAAGAGTCATATTCGTGTACTTATGACTAACGCATGCATTTATTTTTTGAGGATGAACTTTAATACAAAGGAACTATGTAAATTTTTGGAATCTGTAGTATTTAGGAATCTCATGAATATGTCTCTAAAATATATTTTAATGCAATTTCATTATTAATGCCTCTTAAATGAACATTGATATATAAATGCTGAAATTTTTTTCCAGATTATATATACTTCTAGTTTTTGATTTTTAGAGAATGATGTATCATAGAACCTATAAACTGGAAGAATTTGGGCTAGATTAATATACAAGGGTTAAGGATTTGTATGCAGCAGACCCTGTTTTGTCTCCCAACTCCATCTTCAAGGTTCCATGTGCACTGTCAGGAGTTATCCCTAAACACAAAGCCAGAAGTAATACCTGAGCACAGCCCAAAACAAAACCATCCCCTTCCTACTCCCCCAAAAAAGAGGGAATAAAGAAATCAGCAAATAATGAACTGGAAGACGTCCTTGGCAACATCTATTTCTAGTTAGTTCAGCCTCCCTCTTGTTTTTTGTTTTGTCTTAGAGTAATTGCTGGGCCTTGGCAACATGCAAGGCAAATGCTCTTACCTTGAGCCTTATCTGGCCTATCAACTTTCTCTTTATTATGAATTTTAAGCCTATTGTAGTATATTTCTTTAGAGCAGGGAGAGTCAAGTCATTGTTTTGAGACCATGCAATCTTTTTAGTGGTAGGATGGGGCAAGAGGTCTGTAACCTCTTGGTGATGCCAACTGGGACATTGATGTACAAAGTGGAACACACATGCACACAGGCTGCTGGGAATTGAGTCCAGGGACTCATAAATGCAAGGCATGTACTTTACTGCTGGATCATGTCCCCCTACCCCTACAATGAAATTTTTAAAATGTTCTGATAGGTTGTAGTTTAAAGGGAAACATTTTACTTTTTAAGAAATCTGTAAGCAGCTCTTCACATATCCTCTGTGCTCACTCTGTGACTTACATCTCTAGTAGAATTCAGGCCAATAATTCTTTTCACCAGATGCTCTGAGGAACATTGAAGGCATTGCATCTATAACTGAGTGATGGTTCACTCTTCCACTCCCAAACTACTTAGTTTCTAATTATACATGTTTTTGGTCATCATTACCACAGGACAGTTGCCATTTTGTATGCTGGGTTTTTTTTTTTTCTCTCTCATTGTTGATATTGAAGACTTAAAGGTCATATTAATACTGTCTTACAACCTTCTTTCAAAATCTGTTCTCTTCATTCTCCCTGTTCCTGTGTTGGGCTAGGTCCCCTTCGCCTCTTGATAGGACTGTTCCCATAGACTCTTCTTGTAGTTCTTTATTCTGACTTAACCACAATCCTAGTTCTTTGTCATCTCCATGGATTTTTCAATCCTGGCTGTACTTTAGTCATGTTGAGATTTGGAGACTTACTGAGGTCTGGCCCTATGCCCAGAAATGGATTTAATTCAGTTGGGCTCTGGCATCAGCATTTTCAAAAGCTTTCCAGAAGAGTTCTCATCTCCAGAGTCGCAACTCCAGGGTTGACAACCATCGCTTCACTTTGTCAGCACAGTTAGTTTTCTGTAAAATACACTCACTAGGTCACTCTGTTCCCTCAAAATCTCTCTTAACTCGGGAAATCCTAACTTTTACAATGCCTTCTGGGGCTTTCATAAACTGCTGAAGGAACTTAACTATATCTCCAAGCACTCCTCTGACCATTGCTTCTCTGTACCTTTTGTGTAGTCATCAGACATACCTTACTCTTCTCTTCTGGAACTCAGTGTACTCTTGAGGATGGGTTGGTTTCTTTCTCCCTTTTGCTTTTGATACTTAGTTTATCTTTAGGAATATTACCTTTATGATAAAATCTCTTTGACACCAGATTTTCACTTATCACAGAATATTAAACTATTTCACATACTTGGCTGTCTTGCTCCTCTACACCAGAGCCATCTAGTGTAAGCTTATGTACTCCTGATGATGTTCTATGCTCTCCAATATGGTCGTTGATATGTAGATACTCATGTCTCTTGGACACCAAAATTATGACTCTACAACTGAGGAACAGAATTTTTAGTTTCATAAAATTATTTATTTATTTATCTATTTACTGGGTGATGAAAAGGATAAACTTAGCAGTATGCAGGGGCCACACCTGGCTGTGTGCTGAGAAATCATATCTGGTGGTGCTCAAAGAATTGGAACCATTTTCTTAGCTGCAGCAATATATGAAGCAAATGCTTTAATCTTTGTATTTTCTCTTAACCTCTTAATTTCGCTTAATTTCATTCAGATATCTGCATGTGGCTAGTGAGTGTTCGTTGGAATATCATAGATCTCAATGATAAGCACAATGAAAATTATTTATATTTTATATTATTAATATTTGCCTAATGAATAAATATTTGCCTAATGAATAAATGATTCCAAAAAAACTAGGCAAAAAACTAGAATTTTTTTTGTAATTTTCATGCACATGAAAAAAAGTCCTGACAGTGAATGTAGTACATTTGATCACATTTGACTCATTCATGTTCCTATTTTACAGGTGAGGAAATCATGGGTCAGAGAAGTTAAATGACCTAGCCAAATCATAACTATTAAAAAAAAAAAGAATGTGATTATGCCTCCAGGTACCTATAATTATTACATTACATATACGCAAGCACGTTTCTGATCTTTTTAGTTAGAGACCTCTGAAAATGTAAACCCCAGAAAAAATGTCTGTGCCTTGTTTGTGATTTAGAGCCCATCTGGTCGTTTCATGTCTCCAAAGGTTGACTTGTATCCTTTGGTCACTTAAGAGATGCCTTTTCTTGAGGTCTGGGGCTGTCATAGGCCAGTATCAGATTTCTTGTTTTGGCACTATTGCAAATCTGTCAAAGATTGGAGGTCATTTGTTTGACCCAGGAGAGCTTTTTCTTTGTACATTGTTTTGAAAACTGACTGCAAAATTTGAGTTGCTTGAAATGGGATGCATGATGATATTATTAAAGCTAAAGTTTAGAGCACAGGTCCAGGAGAGGAATAACATTAAGGTTCATCTAAGATCTTAATGTAAGATTGTCCTATCACCTGAAAACATTTTTTTTATTATACAGATCTAAATTATGGCACTATTAGTAGGGGGAGGGTAATTGCATTTTTGGTGGATAGTGAATCTCAATTCTTATTTATAAGAAGTCTATTTGATTAAATCCTTATAGCTTCCTTGTTCATTCTATTTCTTTTGCATGGTATGTTGAACACAAGGTGATTTTACTTCAAGGGAACATGAGTTTTTGGTTCAAATTTTATCTCAGTTATTCACATAAATATCAGCTATAATAACATTTATTATAATTTTAGAGTTGTGCACATATAAGACAGAACTGTGATCAGCCTCACCTCTGCTTGCTAAGAATGATTGTGGTGGTCTGATTTTATAAAGGAATCAAAATGCTGTTGTCATTAACATTGTTCTCTAAGACTCATCATCTTTATTCCCTCAAGAAAATATATGAATTGCCTTTGCTTGAATTGGTAATGTTTAGATTACTAGTAGAAACTAATAATGAGACAGAGCATGATAATAAAATGGAATCAGGGGCCAGAGAGATCATATAGTGGTCAGAGTGCTTGTTTTGCATCTCTCCAACCTGGTTTAAATCCTTGGCACCACATATGATTCCCTCCCCACACTCCTAGCACTGTCAAGATTCACTCCTGAGCACAGAGCCAGGAATAGGCCCTGAGTACCAGTGGGAATAGCCAAAAATAAACAACAACAAAACAAAAATAGTAACAACAGTGGTATCATACTTATATTTGTACATGCTTATATTATATTATAGTATATATTAGTGCTTTAATTTAGCTTTAATGCTTATATTACATTATATCAGTACATGTTTTTAGTAGTATAAAGTTAGCAATTAAAAGGCTGTCATCAAATTAAAAAAAAAACACAAAGAAACCTTTTGCTTTTGAACCACATCCTGTAGGGCTCGAGCCTAATTTCTGGATCTTTGCTTAGGGATCATTCCTGGCAATACTCAAGGAGTCATATAAGGTACTGGGGATCAAACTTGGGTAGAGTGTGTTCAAGGCAAGTGCCCTACCGACTGTACTATCATTCTGATCTCAGAACCAGAGAAGGCTTTGTGGAAGAAGGAACTCTTGTTAAGTGGTACAGGGAAGAATTCTTTCAGAAAAAGAAGGGCAGGGTTTTGTGCAGTGGTTTAGACCTGTGCGAAGGCTTAGATATGAGAAAGTACGTACACTGTTCCAGTAGTAGCTCTCTATGATAGGGAAGAAGCCAGGAAATGGCAGGTGCGACCAGTCAACATCAAGAAGTCAACATCATGTGAGAACCCATGGACCTTTCAACTTTTGGGGTGTTGGGAAGATAAAAATATTTTTTTGAAATCTCCGGGAATATGTAACATAGAACATCTACCTAAATATTAGTATTCAATGTCTTTTTGTTTTGTTTTGTTTTTTTGTTTTTTGGGTCCCACCCAGCAGCACTCAGGGGTTACTCCTGCCTCTATGTCCAGAAATTGCTCCTGGCAGGCTCAGGGGACCATATGGGATGCTGGGATTCGAACCACAGTCCTTCTGCATGCAAGGCAAATAAATGCCTTACCTCCATGCTATCTCTCCGTCCCTGGTATTCAATGTCAAAAAGCTGAAGATGTGGTCAGAGAAGCTCTCTGGACATTAAGTATGAGAATCTTGTGAACTTGGAATTTACAAGTTTAATTTGACTTTTGTGTGAGTAGGTTTGAGGAGTGCTAGTCCAAAGTCAGGAAAGAGCCTTGAGAAGGCAGTTGATGGGTTCCATGGGACACACTTTTTGAGATCAAGTAAATCTCAGTTGGGGGTCATGAAAAGGAAAAGATGGTGATATTGAATTTGGTGAAATCATCAAAGGTACCATGGGTTATTAATAATAAAATTCACTTTATCACCATAAAGAAAATAAACTAGTCTCAGAAAAGAGGCTGCTGGGCCAGAGGAATAGTGTAGAAAATTTGACTTGCATTGCAAGTATTTGGTGAGCAACTCAAATTGCTGTTGTTCTATTTGCCCTGAGTGCTATCCTGAAAGCTCTGCTGTCATCATCTCAGGGTCCAGATTCAATTCTCATCACACCATTATAAAATAAAAATACCCATGAGTTGGTGAGACTGCCCCAAGCACTGTATATCTTTTTGGGTTTTTTTTTGGCTTTTGGGTCACAGCCAGTGGTGCTCAGGGATTATTCCTCCCTCTGCGCTCAGAAATCACTCCTGGCAGGCTTGGGAGACCACATGGGATGCCAGGAATCAAACCATCATCCTTCCCAGTTCGGCTGCATCCAAGGCAAATGCCCTACCCCACTGTGCTATCTCTCTGACCCTAGCACTGTATTCGTAAACCCTCAGGCAAATGACTCTGATGAAGCAGGGTAGCAGAGGAGAAATAATACCAAGCCAGTCATTAGAAGATTCATTGGAGTCAGGCTGCTTTTTGTCTCCTGGCCTCTCTTCCATCTGTGCTCTTTACACCCCCAAAGGCAGAACTGATTTCTCTTTATTTAAACTAACTCCCAGGACCAGGAGGGAGAAGGTCCAGTCAGATACAAAACTAACTATCCAGTGGACTTTTACATATGAAAGGATGAGGTCACTGGGAAGAGGAAGTTTAGGGAACACCTTTGTTTGGGGTTTTAGTTGGTTCACCTTACACACTACACCAGGTGAGTGTGGGGACACACAGAGGTGTGACCCAAGGTCACCACAGCTGAGGAGACATTCTGATGCCTACTCAGAGATGTGCAGAATTTCGTGAGCATGTGAGCATGCCATGACTTTCTGGGAGTGATGTGTGTCTCTTAGCCAACAGAACCTCTCTCAGGGACTATATGTGAAGGTGTTGTGGGTTCCAGAGAACAAGACCCCAAAATATCACCACTGTGACAGTAATGGGCAAGGGGATAGAAAGTAAAAGAACAGAGG
>PVKC010004802.1:0-34791 GCA_004027635.1 Crocidura indochinensis
GTAAGGCGTTTGCCTTTCATGCAAAAGGTCATCGGTTCGAATCCCGGTGCCCCATATGGTCCCCCGTGCCTGCCAGGAGCAATTTCTGAGCATGGAGCCAGGAGTAACCCCCGAGCACTGCCGGGTGTGACCCAAAAACCAAAAAAAAAAAAGAACTGTTTTATTTAGCAGAGTTGTTGCATATATGATTATATGATATCTGCTCAGCCCTGCTTTGCAGCCCTTGATGACTGATTCTGCACTGAGTTCTATAAAGCGGGGAACTATAATCAGCGCAGGGACAGTGCAGACATGAGGTTGTCTTTCCAGGAATGTTCTAAAGAAGGAAACTGCAGGAAGTATCTGACCTTAGAGGATAGCCTAAGGTAAAACTTTGATTCCACTTTATTTTTTATTTTATTTCATTTATGTCTTTTGGACTTTAACATCTATCCTGGAAGTCCTCAGGGGGCTATTCCTGGTTTTATGCTTAGGTATGACTACTAGCAGTGTTTTGAGTGGCAGAAATTTATGTGGTGGCAGGAATTTAACTGGGGTCAGCCACATGCATAGCACGTGCCCTCCTGCTGCCAGTATGGATTATTAGGCTCCTATTTCCACTTAGTTGAAATTCACTTTTGGGGGGCTGAGGAGATGGTGCCAAGGACTGGAATACATGCTCTCTAGTTAGGAGCCCTGGGTTTGCTCCCTGGCGCTACATGATCTACCACTCAGCAGAAAATCAAAACTAAATAAATTCCCATGTTTTTGGTATAAAAATAGAATTAAAATATGAAAAAATGCTTATAGAAGAAATTATTTATATATATGCATTCTCACTCATTTGGCATTTGCCTTGCTGGAAATTTATTGCAATAAATGCTGACACACTCATCAAGATTTCTAATACACCATTTCAGGCTTCACCTTGTGGGGTTCAAAGTATTCATGGAACTGGAATGCTGTGGATGAAGGGCCAAAGAGAGACATCGTTAAGGAGCTTGAGGTCGCTGTTAGGAACAGAACCAACCTACGCTTTGGACTCTACTATTCCCTCTTTGAGTGGTTTCATCCGCTTTTCCTCGAGGATGCTTCCAGTTTATTCTCCAAGCGACAATTCCCAGTTTACAAGACCCTGCCTGAGCTTTACGAATTAGTGGTCAAGTATCAACCGGAAGTCCTGTGGGCAGATGGCGATGGCGGAGGGCCCGATTCCTACTGGAACAGTACAGGCTTCTTAGCCTGGCTCTATAATGACAGGTGTGTATACCACAACATTGCTGCAGTGATCCTCAGTGTCCCTAATACAGGGGCATTTCCGATTTTGCAATCTGGGGAACTTCCTGGGTGCTATTTGAAATTAACCTTGCACAATGAGATCTAGGGTAAACTGGGAAAAACCGAAAAAGGATCCTCAGTCCAATGGGTATGTCATGGATTTTATAAGAAAGGAAACTTGCATAGGAGGTTTATCTTTGGTGGACACCAGGAAAGTAGTTAGTTATGTATAGTTCTCTGCATCCATATGCCAAAATTATACCCAAGTATTAAAAAATAATTTCAGGGCCTGGAGAGATAGCACAACGGCGTTTGCCTTGCAAGCAGCCGATCCAGGACTAAAGGTGGTTGGTTCGAATCCCGGTGTTCCATAAGGTCCCCCGTGCCTGCCAGGAGCTATTTCTGAGCAGACAGCCAGGAGTAACTCCTGTGCACCACCAGGTGTGACCCCAAAACCAAAATAATAATAATGATAATTAAAAAAAATAAAATTTAAAAAGTTTAAAAATAATTAATTTATTTTATCCAGTCATCCAAGTATTTTTAATTGTTGTTTTAATCTAGGAAAACAAGTTTTTGGCTAGAGAAATAGGACAGTGGCAAAGGTGCTTTTCTTGTACTGACCCTCATTTGATCTCTGGCATGACATATGGCCACCTAAGTACTGCCAACAGTCACTACTCAGTAGCCAGAATTAACCTCTTATAACTGCTTGATGTGCCTTTCTAACTATGAATTCTTCAGCTCAAGTATTAACATTCTATAGTTGAGGGACCCAGGCCTGTGACAAAATTCCATGGATGCCAACCTAAAGAATTTCTTAACATTCCAAAATCACATAGCATTAAGAAAGATGCCAAGCCTGCCTTACCTACTCAAGACCTTTCATGGATTTATCGTTCTGTGGAAATCTGTGTGTGCCTCTTTTCAGCCACAGCAAATTCACAGAAAAATGTGATGTTCTGATAGGGTCCGGAGTCAAATGACGAGACCACACAATTGAAAAAAAGCAAAGCCAAGCTTTATTCTGTCAGCCAACAAACTATAAACTGACCAATTAAGGTCATCTCCTGCTGGGGGTGACTACTCCTAAAGGTTACAAGCCAGGTTATATAGAGCTAGAAGCAGAAAGTCTTGATCTTTAAGTTGATTGGCTGTTGACTAGGGTGTTTCATCTTTTATTTTTTGACTAGATGTCTATGTTTGTATAGTATGGTTTATAGGGCCTTGGGGTCTACTTCATTATTGTTGAGATAGAAACTTAGCCCTTAAATGGAACTTAACTTTTTTAGCCTTAAATGTAAATTTAGGGTTGACAAAATGGAGTCCCTTCTGCTCCAGGAAGAAGAACTACCACAACTTGACATTGTGGATAGGTACTCAGGAAGCCATAAAACTCAGTTTTTTAATCAAAGCCAGCTTAGTTTTCTCAGTACTGGTGGAAAGAGAATTGGACCAAAATCTTAGTTTAGAGAGATTTTTTTTGTTTTTGGGCCACACCCAGCAGTACTCAGGGTTTACTCCTGGCTGTCTGCTCAGAAATAGCTCCTGGCAGGCACGGGGGACCATATGGGACACGGGATTTGAACCAACCGCCTTTGGTCCTGGATTGGCTGCTTGCAAGGCAAGCACTGCTGTGCTATCTCTCTGAGCCCCATTTAGAGAGATTTTTTAACTTGGTTCATTCTCCTGTACCATCCAGATAATTTCAGTAACACACACTTCCCTCAAGGCTTTGATCCCTGAATATAGGGCAGATTTAACATTCTCAGGACTGGGAAAGAGTGAGGCACCTCCCAAATCTCTGATGAAATATGTGCCATAGTTGAGCAAGATAATGAAGAGTTTAAAAATTGTTAAATCCATCAACCTGAAGAATTGGATTATATTCATTCAAGAGTATAGAAGACATTCATTTTTTGTGGGTCCATTCTTTTCATCTTTTACTCTTGTCTTCTGTGGTCCCTAGTCTGGAAACTGTTTATTGACCCCTGTTTCTGGTTGTGTGTCTCCAAAGTTCCTGTCAGCATTTTTTTTTTCTGGTGTCTTATTGACCTTTGATGACTATTGTAGCCAAGTCAGTGCCTCCTTCAGTTGTCTTCCTCTTCATTCAACAGTAGCATTCTCCCCAATTCCTGTGCCTGCTCATTGTTTTCCAGCATGATCCTAGCAGCTTCTTTAGACAGAACAGAGTTCCTCTAGCAAACTTTTAACTATATGGAACAAATTTTCAGTACTAGAAAATCTCTGATACTTCATTACAGAGCCAGGGTACATTTTCTTCATGTTCTCTGAGCCACATAGGACAAGAGTACAGACACTCTAGTGGGCTCTTGATACTTAAGTATCTATAATTTTCATCTCCAGTGAAGTATCAGAGGCCATTTACAGCTATCTGTGAGTCCCAACTGTCTCTTCTAAATGTAGAGGTGCAAGAACTACAGCTTGTGATGTCAAGAGAGATATTTCATGTCCCAAAGCATTCCTTATTGGTAGCAGTTGAATTTATGAGTTTTCTGAATTTGGGGGTATAACTATAAGAGAGAACGAAAGACTGGGACATAAATATGAGCAAGACTCGGTACAGGTCAGAAACAGAACTTGAGTATAAGTCAATTGGGTTGTCATTCACAAGAAAGTCATGAGCTGCGCTTCACATGATCAGATAATACCTTTTTTTTTTGGTGGTTTTTGGGTCACACCCGGCAGTGCTCAGGGGTTACTCCTGGCTCCATGCTCAGAAATTGCTCCTGGCAGACACGGGGGACCATCTGGGGCACCAGGACTCGAACCGATGACCTTTTGCATGAAAGGCAAACACCTTACCTCCATGCTATCTCCCGGGCCCCAGATAATACCTTTTTTAAGCTGTTTATGTCAAGGTAGCCACTTGCTTAGAAACTGACTGAACTGGACCAGCAGATATCTTAGGTCTATTTAATTTCAAACCCACAGACTGCCTTAAGAATTAACTTTTCTGAAAATTAAAGAGAGAGAGAGAGAGAGAGAGAGAGAGAGAGAGAGAGAGAAAGGCTGATAACAGCAGAGAGCATTCTTGAAATAAAAAAAAGAATTAATTTTTCTGCAGTAGAATTCACTGGCACCTCTTTATAGAGACAGTATAAAAGTAGTTTTACTTTTTCAATTGCTAAAAGCAATGCTATAACAGAACATATAAGATTCGGGTCTGCATAAATGAAAAGCCATATGGGTAATTACTACATTATGTTCATCCTTGCATGTGTCCCGTTCTCTTTTTCAACAGATGTTTTTTTTCTTTGGTCCTGATTTACCCATATTTTCCTTTCTTTTTGGAGTACAGTAATTGTTATTTTTAATTGCCCCCCACACACACTATTTCCTCTCCTCTTTGTTGCTACAGACACTCTTTCTGTGGTACTTCACATTTTTCTTACAATGTTCACCAGAAGACAAACATCAGGTTGTAGAACCTCAGGAACCAGGGATTGCACTTTCTAGCAGTGGGAAATCACACATTCATTTTGTTTTGAGGTCATGTCTGATGGTGCTCAGGGCTTATTTCTGGCCCTGTGCTCAAGGATCACTCCTGGTAGAGCTCAGGAAACCATATGAGTTGCTGAGGATTGAATACAGGTCAGCTATATGAAAGGCAAGTACCCAAACCAGTGTATTGTCTCTCTAATCACTAATCACTCTTCTTTTCAGTTGTGGTACTTTGGGTCGTGATGCTCCCACCACCCATCTGGTTGCTCTATGACTGGAAACCACTTTTAGCTTCAGTGATCTCAGAAAATCGAGCTGCTGGGGTGGCTGTTGGCACTTATGATAGATAGCACTGGAGGTCAAGTTTGAGGACTTCATCTTTCAAGGCAAGGCCAGACATTTTCAGCACATGAACTATTCTCCTGGGTCTCTACTAACTGATCTTGGGTGTCTCCAAGTTATTCAGCCTCTTTCTTGGAAAAAAAAAAAGTACATTTCCTTCCAGCCCAGTTCGAGACACAGTTGTCACCAATGACCGTTGGGGAGCTGGTAGCATATGTAAGCATGGCGGCTACTACACCTGCAGTGACCGCTACAATCCAGGACATCTTCTGCAACATAAATGGGAAAACTGCATGACAATAGACAAGTTGTCTTGGGGCTTTCGGAGGAATGCTGTACTCTCTGACTATCTCACAATTGAAGAACTGGTGAAGGTACAGTAAACTATGTGTTAATCCTTACCATAAAATCCTTAAGGCTTGGACACACAACACAGGAGTAAGGTAGGTACTACTTACCTTACATATCAGCAATCCTAGTTCAATCCCTTGTACCTTATCTATCTCCTGAGCACTATCAGGGATAGGTCACTCCTGAGTTTAGAGCCAGGAGTAGCTCCTGAGAGCCACCAGATGTGTACCAATCTACTTACCCCCAAATGTTCTTAGAAATATTGGTGCATAAGGGACTGGAGAAATAACATGGAGGTAGGGCGTTTGCCTTGCATGCAGAAGGACAGTGGTTTGAATCCCTGCATCCCATATGGTTCCCCGAGCCTGCCAGGAGTGATTTCTGAGCATAGAGCCAGGAGTAATCCTGAGCGTTGCCAGGTTTGACCCCAAAAAACAAACAAAAAAACCCAAAAAACTTGATGTGTGAGAATTTTTTCTTGTGACTTTCATAGTTTAGCGGTTTGTAAACACAATACACTTTTCTGTTCGCTAAGTTTATACTAAATTACAGTGATAACATATGCATGAATAACTCTACAAGTAAAAATGTTAAAAACTAATGAATAAAAGTGAATACAATAGTCACAAATTTACAATGGAATTTTAAAATCTAAAATCACATCATTTTTTTTTTTAGCAACTTGTAGAAACAGTTTCATGTGGAGGAAATCTTTTGATGAATATTGGACCTACACAAGATGGTATCATATCTGCAATTTTTGAGGAGCGGTTGAGGCAGATGGGAAGTTGGCTCAAAGTCAATGGAGAAGCCATTTATGAAACCAAAACTTGGAGAGCCCAGAATGACACTCTCACCCCGGACTTATGGTAATTTACTTTTATACCATGTACTATTTGATGAAACAAAAACAGAATGCTTTTTACTCTTTATAGTAGTATCTAGGAGCTGGCCACAGGGGGCTAGATTTGCATGTGGGAATCTTGAATTTGATCTTCATGGTCCCCTAGAATACAATATCAGTATACCAACAGGGAATGCTCACCCCCAAAGAAATTTGCAGAATGCCCACCAATTCAAGTCCTTTCCAAAGTTTATTTATTGTAGATAAAAATGAGTATGTTTTCCTGTTGGGGGCAGACTTGCAGCAGCTCTTAGAAACTCTGAGAGATGACTCTTGGTAATATTGGGTCTGAAAGCTCAGTGCGTAGCACATGTAAGGCATGAACTTTAGGTATTTCATCCCTCTCTCTTCCCCACCCCTCAGTTCTTTTCTGCCTGCTCCAGGTCAGGTTCTGTAAACCACCATTTGAAGCATTTGCTACATCACATCCTCCTCTCTTTCTCCCTCTCTTACCCCTCCCTTGACTTTGGTTGACTTTGGTTTGTAATTAAATTCAGTTTGACTGATCCTCTCTGAACTGAGGCAAGTAGAGATTATTCCAAACACACAAATACTCGCCCTTTCTCTCTCCATTCTATTTTGTCTAGAGCTTACTCTTTTTGTTTGCATTCTGCTATTAAGTCCTAAATTTCTTGAAGAGGCTCCTTACCAATGGTAACATGACACGTTGTTAAATGGCTCAATTATCTATTTTTCTTTTTTTTTTTGAGGGAGGGTGTCACACCCGACAGTGCTCAGGGGTTACTCCTGGCTCCATGCTCAGAAATTGCTCCTGCAGGCACGGGGGACCATATGGGGCACCGGGATTCGAACTGATGACCTTTTGCATGAAAGGCAAACGCCTTACCTCCATGCTATCTCCCGGGCCCCAATTATCTATTTTTCTTATAGTGCTGATCACAACTCTCACATTTGCATGCCAGTGACTGCCCTCCTCACTCTGTTCTAAGTCCAGTCAGAACAAGAACGAAGTGTACTTGTTCCACACAGACCTCTGACAGTGGGAATAGAAAGACTCGAATCTGCAGGTGGAAAACCATCTGTGTTTGCTTCTTCCCCTGCGGTTCAAGTTCTGTTTGTTTCCAGCTGTCCGAGAAGGGACAGTTGAAAGACATCCCTGATCCTAAAAAGCCATTATTTCATATGTTTCATTTTCAATATTGGCAACTGGGGGGAAAGATGGTAAGGCATTATAGGCTGCTATGGGGCTATTTTTCCTTTCTTCTTGCAGGGAGGATGTCGGTTGATATTTAATAAAATTTCCTATCTCAAAATAGGTACACATCTAAACCTAAAGAAAAATTGGTCTATGCCATGTTTCTAAAATGGCCCGAGTCAGGAAAACTGTTTCTTGGGCAACCTAATGCTACTCTGCAGGCAACAGAGGTAAGAGGAAGTTTTTCTCTATTGTTTTCATATATTGATTTTGAGGGACTTGAGGGTCACTAACACATGGCCAATAATACGTGACCCACTGGGCTGCTGGATCAGGAGCAAGGGCCCATAGGGTCATTCCTGGTGATATTTGAGATTTAGGAGGCCAGGTGGTGCCATGGATTGAATCTGGGTTGGGCACTTGTGTGTTGCTGCACCTAATCTTGAATTATTTTTTAGACCTTTATTTTATTTTATATATTTATATATAAAAATTTAATTATAGATATATGGAAAGTTTAAAGTATACTTCTACAAAATTATTTGTAAATGGTATTTCTGGCCAGTAGCTACCAGTCTCTGTATTTGAAAATATTAAAAATGATTAAGTATTATGAGAAAACATAAAACAAAGTAAAATTACTTCTGAGGATATGACAGGTTACCAAAGCTAAAGTTGCAAAGTAAAGAAGGAAAATGCCAGAGTGGTGGCACAGCAGCAGGACATTTGCCTTACATAGGGCTGACAGAGGAGGACTCCAGTTTGATCCCCTGACATCCCATATCCCCACTCCTACCCCCAGCCAGGTATGATTTCTGAATGCATAGTCAGAAGTAATCCCTGAGCATCACCGGGTGTGGCCCAGAAACAAACAAACAAACAAAATGGAAAGTGAGAATTTGTCTAAGAGTGGTGGAACACGAGCAAAGACTACATGGTGGTTTAATTTTCAAAACTGGGGCCAGAGAGATAGCACAATGGTAGGGTGTGTTTGCCTTGCACGCAGTTGCTCCAGGACCGACAGTGGTTCAAATCCTGTCACCCTTATGGTCCCCTGTGCCTTCCAGGAGCGATTTCTGCATGAAAAGCCAGGAGTAATCCCTGAGTGCCCCATGGGTGTGACCCAACTCCTCCCCCCCCCCCTACAAATAAATAAATTTCAAAACTGGCAGGTTTCAGTTTTAAATTTTTGTTCATTTGATTGGGTTCACTATTGGGTTTGCAAACAAAATCAATGACAACAAATATATGGAAGATCAGGGCTACAAATAGGTTTTGCCATCACAGAGCATTAATCTACAAGGGAGTTTTGTGTGCATCAGGAGTATAACTCCTTTGAAAAGTATTTATACAGCCCAGTCTAGATTTCAGCCCTCACTTGCTCCCTCTACTGGGCAACGTCTTATAGGACACAATCAGCTAATCTACCACTCTTAGCTCCTTTTCCTCCCCAAGGCACCTCAGAGTGGTGTGTGGATTCAGTCTGCAAGAAGTAATTATCTTCCAAGATCACGTACAAAGAGGCCTCAAATTCACTGCCTTTAACTTTGTTTGTCCAGGAGATTTCATTACTTAAAGAATTCACCCTAGAAGCAAACTCAGGCAGGCATCATGGAAACTGAGACACTTTAAATATAACATTTCACTCACAGGTCAGGAGGCCGAAAGAGTGTCAGGAAAAAAGGGAAGGCTTCTAACCATCCTGGTTAAGTTCTGCTCAGTCCTCATCCCCAAGCAGCTGAGCATCATAGAAACTGAGGCACTCAGGTGTTGCATTTTGCCTCCAGGTCAGGACGCCCCAAGGGTATGGCTGCTATACTTCCTCTTCAGCATACATTTTTTTTTCATGTCTCCATAACTCACAGTCACCATACAAGATGTCCTAATTATATTCACTCAGCCACACAATAAACAAATTCTGCCTGCAAAGATCAGAATGATAAAAGCAACATAGAACTACTCTACTTAGTCAGAGAAGGTAGCCCTGGTGACCCAACCAGAATTAGCCAGGTACATAACTTATGTGAATAGGACTTAAGAGAAAAAATGTTGAAGAAACTCTTAGAAATAATGAAATGGGCAGACAATTAAACACAAAAGGATATGACAGCCAAAATGAGAAAACTGTAAACAGAAATGACAGAACTGAAAAAACTTCATAGGCAAGATGAAAAACTCACTTGAAGACCTTGCCAGCAGAGTAACAACTGCTGAGGATTGACTCAGTGAGCCTAAATATGAAGTGCATAATAGCTCCAGAAGAAAAACAGTAGATGGGGGAAAACAATCTTAAAATAAATGAATAGCTAACAAGAGAACATAAGAATCATAGGAGTTCTCTTATGATAGGACAACTCCTATGAATAAACCAGGTGAGACTGAACCAATAGCATGGCAGGTCAGGCATTTGCCTTGCATGTGGCTGACCCAGGTTTGATTTCAAGAATCTCATATAGTTCCCAGAGCATGGAAAGAGTAATTTCTGAGTACACAGCCAGGAGAAACCCGAAGTGCCTTTGGGTGTAATCCTAACATAAAACAAAACAAAATACATGAAACAAAAGTCAAACATATACTTTGCTGAGAAGTTCCAAAAAATGGAGGGTGCATGCACCTATATCCTAGAGGCCCACAGGGTACCAACTATGAGATTCAAATAAAAAAACTCCAAGACACATTCTAATCAGAGCAGCAGCAGCAGCAGCAGCAGCAGCAGCAACAACAACAACAACAACAACAACAACAACAACAACAACAACGATAAAGATAGAATAATGAAAGAAGCAAGACCAAAGAAGAAAATCACATACAAAGGAGTGTCCTTAAGAACTACAGCATGGGACTGGGCGGTGGCGCTGGAGGTAAGGTGCCTGCCTTGCCTTGCCTTGCTTAGCCTAGGATGGACCGCAGTTCGATCCCCCGGTTTCCCATATGGTCCCCCAAGCCAGGAGCGACTTCTGAGCGAATAGCCAGGAGTAACCCCTGAGCGTCACTGGGTGTGGCCCAAAAATCAAAAACAAACAAACAAACAAAAACAAAAACAAAAAACTACAGCATATTGGGCTGGAGTGATAGCATAACAATAGGGCATCTGCCTTGCACTCGGCAAACCCTGATGGACCTTGGTTTGATTCTTGGCAACCCATATGGTCAAGCCTGCCAGGGCAATTTCTGAGCACAAAGCCAGGAGTAACCCCTGTGTGATTGAAAAACAAACAAACAAACAAACAAACAAAAGAATTACAGCAGATTAACCAAAAGAAACTCTCCAGAAATTCTCCAGACCTGAAGACAATGGTAGGATATACAGAAAAAAATCAAATAAATGAACACCTCACTAAGAATATCTTTTAAATTTTTATTTTTATCAAACTATTGATTTATAAAATCCTTCGTAGTTGGGTTTCAGACATACAGTGAATGAGGGTCAAGCTCACCACCAGTGTCAACATTCCTGCACCAATGTTCCCAGAGTGCATCCCATACCACCACTCCCTGCCTCTCAGCCTGCAAGGAATAATAGATTGATTTTAAGTTTAGATTGTTAAAGTCTGGGTCTCTGGATTCCATTGTTGTTGATTTGTGCTTGGATATTCATATATGTCCTTTTATAACTCCACCAATGCACCTGTGACCACTTGGCCCCTGGTATCCATCCTTTCATATTTACTTTTCTGCTTCTCCACTCAGTTTTTTTTTTCTTTTCCTCAGTATACTCTGGGGTCAATGGCATTTGAGACAACTCTTTTTTAGACCATTTCATTTTTTCATGCAGTTATTCTAAGTACCACATATAAATAATATAATTTCTGACTTACTTCATTTAACATAATTTGACCTGTTGTGGCAAATTGCATGATTGTGTTATTCCTTACACCTATGCAATAGTCCATTGTATATATCTTCATGACCCACTTGTCTATTTTTGGACATCAAGATTGATTCCAAGTCTTGACCATTGTACTGAGTGCTGCAGTGAATAGCGGTATGTCTACATCCTTTTGGATAAATGTTTTTATGTCCTGGGGATTGGTACCCATAAGTGAGATTGTTGGGTCCTATGGCAGCTCAGTTTTGAGTTTATTGAGAGACTTCTATACTGTTTTCCATAGGGGTTGGACCAGGCAGCATTCCCACCATCATTGGATGAGGGTTCCCTATTTCACCACATCCCCATCCACACAAATTATTCCCATTATTTTTGATATGTGCAAATCTCACTAGTATAAGATGATATCTTACTGTTGTCTTAATATGGATTTTCTTAATGATAAGTGATGATGAGCATTTTTTCATGTGCCTGTTGGCTATCTGGTGATCTTTCTCAGAAGTGTCTGTTCATTTCCTATCCCCATTTTTGATGGGGTTTTTAGGCTTTATTGAGTTAACCTTTGTAAGTACTTTGTATATACTAGATATCAAAACTTTATCTGATGTGTTAAGTGCATATCTGAACAGACCTATCACTGTTGAGGACATTAAAATAGTCATCAAAAGTCTTCCCCAAACCAAAAGCCCAGGCCCAGATGGATTTAATAATGAATTCTTCAAACATTTCAAGAGGACTTACTACCAATCCTTTTCAGGCTCTTCTAGGAAATTGAAGAAACAGAAACACTCCCAAATAGTTTTTATGAAGCTAATATCACCCTGATACTAAAAGCAAACAGAGATGCCACAAACCAGTATCCCTTATGAACACAAATGTAAAGATCCTCAGAAAAAAATCCTAGTAAATATGACCCAACACCTCAGTTTCATTCCAGAGATGCAAAGGTGGTTTAACATATGCAAGTCAATCAATATAAAACAGCATGTCAACAAAACTAAAAATAAAAACCATTTTATAATATGAATAGTTGTAGAGAAAACATTTGATAAGATTCAATACCCCTTCAGGATAAAAACTCTCAACAAGATTGGAATAAGATTTTCTCAGTATAGTAAAGGCCATTTACCTCAAGCTTATGGCAAATATCAAAATAAACGGGGGAAAACTGAATGCCTTTCCTCTAAAATCTGGCACAATGAATGTTGTACTGGTGAATGGGGTGTTCCTTACATGACTGAAACCTAATCACAACCATATATGTAATCAAGATGTTTAAATAAAGGAAAAAAAAAAGACTGCCCCCTCTTGCCACTTCTATTCAATACAGTACTAGAAATACTTGTCGTAGCAATTAGGCAAGCAAAAGATATCAGGGGCATCCAGACAGCTTTCACTGTTTACAAAACACATGATTCTACTATACTCTGAAAACCCTAAAGACTCCTAAAACCCTCAAGCAACAATAGATTCATATAGCAAAGTGTCAGATTACAGAATTAACATGCAAAAATCAATGGCCTACTTATATACAAATAATGTTAGAGAAGAAATAGACATTAAAAAATCGCATTCACAATAGCACCACAGAAATTCAAATGTCTTGGAGTCAATTTAACTAATGAGGTGAAGGACCTATACAAAGAAAACTACAAAACACTGCATCAAGAAATAAAAGAGGACACAAGGAAATGGAGACACATATCGTGCTCATGAATTGGAAGGATTAACATCGCCTAAAATGTCAATATTCCCCAAAGCATCAGACAGATTTAATGCAATCCCTCTAAGGATAACCTTAACATTTTTCAATGAAGTGGATCAAACACTCCTGAAATTCATTCAAAATAATAAACACCCATGAAGAGCTAAAGCAACCCTTAGGAAAAAGAAGATGGGAAGCATCACTTTCCCCAACTTTAAATTGTACTAAGAAAACAATAGTCATTAAAACAGCATGGTGTTGGATTAAAGATAGATCTCAGATCAATGGAATTGACTTGAGTATTCAGAGAATGACCTCCAGACATACAATTAATTAATCTTTGATAAAGGAGTAGAAATGCAACAAGTGGTGTTCAAACAACGGGTCGGTCCTATGCAAAAAACAAAACAAAACAAAACAACAACAACAACAAAAACAAAAACAAACTCAGACCTCCACCTAACACTATGCACCAGTGTCAAATCCGAATGGATTAAAGACCTTAATATCAGAAGTAAAACTACAAGGTATAGAGAAGAAAATGTAGGCAAGTCACTCGGAGGAAACAACACTGTCCAAACAAGTGAAAGCAGAGATAAACAAATGGGACTACATTAAACTGAGAAGTTTCTGCACCTCAAAGGAAACAATGACTACGATAAAGAAGGCCACCCACAAAATGGGAGAAACTATCCACCCAATACCAATCAAATAAGGATCTAATATCTAAGGTATATAAGGTACTGACAGAACTTCCCAAGGGAAAAAAATATCTAACCCAATCAAAAAATGGGGAGAAGAAATGAACAGACAGATTTCCCTGGGTATTAAGGTAAATTCATATTTAAATACACTATTAGAAAACTAATGGTATGAGACAGTGACACTTGATCATATGTCTATATTTGTGATTAGTAGGGGTTGTTGGAAATTCTGGGAAAAACAGTAGCTTCGGAGGAGAGGAACCTCCCTTCAAGCATGACTGTAAGAAGTGAGCAGGGCTTCATAGAATAGACTGATTCTAGAATTGCTTTCCCTGCTCTTCTCAGCATTTTCCTCACCCTGACACCATTCAGGCTCCACAATTCTTGCCCAACTCCTGTGCCCTTTTGTTTCCTGCCTGAGAGCAGTAGAAGTGCGTGGTGGATGCATGCACTCCTTTAGATCAAGAGGGTTCTTCAACCAGCATGTGAGCTACTAAGTAAAAGTGAAAATAAACCTCACCTCCGCCAGGCTTTTTAAGAAATGCCAAGTACTCTTTTGCAACAAAGCAGGTCAATGAGAAATACATTTGAAAATATTTTTTCTATTTTGTTTTCGATTACAGGTGAAACTCCTGGGACATGGAAAGCCACTTCATTGGGCACCTTTGAAGCAAACTGGCATGGTGGTAGAACTGCCACAACTCACCCTTGAAGAGATGCCTTGTCAATGGGGTTGGGCCCTGGTGCTAACAAATGTGACCTAAGTTGCAGGGGAGTGGATTCTACTGTGGGTAAATAGAAAATTGCTTCAGAAAAGCCCAGTAGCTATTTAGGCGGTTAAGTCGTCTTCCCTTGGATTCCCCAATCCTACTGCCCTGCGCCCACACCACTCTTTTACCCACAAAATTAACTGCTTTGAACTCCATAGTACACTTTGCTATGAAAATCTTTCCATTTCGGGCTTATTCACAAGGGTGATTTGGAAGTGATCAAGTTTGGAAAAGAAACTAGGAAGAGGCAGTTTTAAGTAGTGTGTTTTTCGTCAAACTCATCTGTTGAAGTCCTACTACCAAAATGAATGGATTTGGATATAGACCAGGAAAGAGAATCTCCTGTGAAATGAAATGTGGGACCTTTATCTGACAGGACTCGGTCCATTTGAAAGGAAGAGACAGAGGATAGAAGCAGTGTGAAGACCACATGAGAATTCAGAGCAAAAGTTCAAAGTCATATGTGCCAACACCTTGATCTTGTGCTGCCAGCCTCCAGAAGAGGAAATAAAGGGCTATATTTGGGGACAGAAAAAGTACAGCAGCTAGGGCATTTGCCTTCCCTGAAGCCCACTTCTGTTCCATGTCCATCACCTCACAATGTCCTTGAACCCCATCAGGAGTGAGCCCTGAGCACAAGGCCTGAAGTAAGCCTTGAGTACTGCTGGGTGCTATAAATATAAATAAAAACAATCAACCACCAAGAATTGCTGATGTTTAATAACATAGTCTGTATTTTATGAGAATCATAGCAAATACAAATGCTGTATATATATTGGCCAAACATAATGCTTCTAATGCGTGTAAGTATGTGTTGTTTTATTAGGAATTATATCAATGTTTTGGAGAAGTAGAGGTCGGTATATACTCTAGCCCCGAACTTCATTTCTGCTCTCATTTATTTCTTTTTCACTCTTGGGAATAAAACTAGTGATATTAAAAAACATGGAAATGTTGGAATGTAAAATCATGGTTCAGGTCATTACTATTAATATTTTAGTACCTATATCCAGTTATATTTTAGCACCTCTTCCAGTGGGAAAAGGGCTGAGGGCTTTGGGTTATAGACCTGGTTTTGTAGATAGACTAATGAACTATTCTTGGATATTCAATATTCAAAGACAGGAAAAAAATGCTTACCAAAAAATGACAGCAAACAAACCACACACTACATATGAAAATGATGCCAAATTTAAGTATATTGAGAAAACAAAAACGTTCGAATCTCTCACTAATTAAATGGTAAAATATCGAATCCATGTTTTAATGATACCCTTGTTTAAATAGCTGCTTTGGATTAACCACAGGACTACAGGCCCCTTAGTTAAGAGGGCTGTGACTGTGCAGGTGAAGCCTGGCTTTTACCTAGTCTTAACTGTCTCAGCCTTCAAGCTGTTGTTTCTTATCAGATGAGTACAAATAGGATCCATTTAGACTCTTAGAGTCACACCTGTTCAGTCTCAAGTTTTCCCTTGGAAGAATACCTGGATTAAAACTGCTGCAAGGGAAGCTGAAGCAAAAATACAATAGGTTGTGCACTTGCCTTGCACACAACCAACTGGAGTTCAATCCCTGGCATTTCATATGGTCCCCCAATCCCCGCCTGGATTGAGCCATGAGTAACCCCTGAGCATAGCTGGGTGTGTCAATAAAACAGCTCGCTGGAGGAGAGTTTGCTTAAGCCTTTCTTCCTTGGTCAAGTACCCTGCTTACTTGTTTCTATCTTTGCATGTGGCTTTTTCCAGTCTGGAAAAAATTATATTGTTTTGAACACAGTTTTCCTCTCCTGCTCTTTCCTCACATCTAAGAAGTTTCATTTATTAAAACAACAAGAACTATGCTGCTTCAAGAAAGAAAACACCAACACAGTACAACTGCTGAAAGAGATCATGCTTTATTATACAGACATTCATTAATGTCTGTATAACATTCACAACAAACACAGTTGCTGTTACCCTGTTAAAAATAACATTATTGTGCTTGCTTCGGCAGCACATATACTAAAATTGGAATGATACAGAGAAGATTAGCATGACCCCTTCGCAAAGGTGACACACAAATTTGTGAAGCATTCCATATTAAAAAAATAACGTTATTATATGCTGTCCAATTTTGAAAAGTAGCATTCACTCACTTTTATTTTGATTTTTGGGTTACTCCTGATGGGCTTGGGGAACCATATGAGATGCCGAGATTTGAACCATAGCTGTCCTGGGTTGACTACATACAAGGCAAATGCCCTATTACTCTGCTATCACTCCAGCACCTCACCTCTCCTTTTGTGTTTTTGTTGTTACGTATTTGTGTTCTGAGCCACACTTGGCTCTGTGATTGGCAGTTGTTGTCTGTGATGAGGTCCATGTCATGCCTGGGATTAGAACCCAAACCTCTCACATTGCAAGCATGTGCTCAAGCTAGTGAGTTATCTCTTTAGTCCTTGTTTATTTTAAGAATTCTACACATAGGGGCAGTGATGGCACAGCAGTAGGGCATTTGCCTTGCATGTGTCTGCACCATGATAGACCATGTGGTTCGATCTCCTGGAGTCCCATATGGTCCCCAAGCCAGAAGCGATTTCTGAGCGCATAGCCAGGAGTAACTGAGCATCACCAGATGTGGCCTAAAATCCAAAAAATGAAAAAAAAAAAGTAAAATAAAAATTCGACACATAGAAGTCCTACCATTTAAGGTTGGATATAAACTATTTTCTCAGTTTTGAGCCATTCTTTTTGTTTGTTTGTTTTTGAGCCACACCTGGTGGTGTCTCACGGGCTACTTCTGGCTCTGTGCTCAAAAAATCACTCCTGGCTTGAGGGACCATATGGGATGCCAGGAATTGAACCCATGTCATCCTGGGTCAGCCATGCAAGGCAAATGTTCTACCACTGTGCTACCACTCTGGCCCCACTGAGGGCCATTCTTTGGTGTATAGGGATCCATATGAGGGGATAGGAATTAAACTGAGACGAGCCAGAAGCAAGGCAAGCACCTTATCTCTGTACTATCTCTCCAGTCTCTTTAACTATTATTATTCTGGTCTAAGATATTATTGTACATATTCTGGTATTACTACAAAAATTCTAACATTCTGTTGATACTTAATGATTCAGTAATTTCTGCCTTTGCTTACCTTTATAAGCACAAAAGCTATAGGCAACATAAATTATATCTCTCATAAGAAAATACTATCTTTTTTTATAAGAAACAAGTTAAAAAGACAAACATATTCTAGTGAAAACTAGCAATCTCACTTTAAGGGTCAGGTCTGGTCCAAGTTTGATCCCTATCGGCCACCATGGGTACCAACCTCCAGCCCTATCAGGTGTGATCCCTGAGCATAGAGCCAGGAGTAAGCCCTGAGTATTGCTGGGTGTGCTCACCCCAAAGAAAAAAACTAAAAATCTCTCCTTAAAAATATCCAAAAATCTATTTGTTATAGAAAAATAAAATAATAGTTACAAAGTATGAATTCAAAACATATTTTACCAAAATATTTTATTGTAGTAAGATATTCACTGTGCTCAAAATCAATACAAAGTTATTAAAATTATTTACAAATAAATGAAACCATTTAGTTAATGATAGTTGTTCATAAACATCATCAACACAATTTTATCCTCTAAATCAGTTTTCTAAGGATAATCACAGTAAAGAAAAATTTACTGATCATGGTTTGTTAAGTGCATCTATTTCCATAAAAAGAATTTTTTGTCATCAATGTATATTCGAGACAATTTAATCCTTTGAAGAGTAGCTGGAGAAAAGCTTGATTCATTTCTATTAACTGTAGGTCCAATGAACTTTATGATCAAGTAGAATATATTCCAAACATTATACCTATATCCCAAACAGATTTTTCCTCATTATTAAATCAAAGTGCATTGCATTCCATTTTATAAAAAAAATATCTACATTAGCTTTTAGTCAACTAAGAACTATATTACCCATGGTATAACAAATTATTAATATTCAAATATCTACATGATATAAGCTCCAATATGTCCACAAAAACAAGTTATATTAATGACTGTAAAAATAGCTTAAGATGCCAATAAATCTGCTTTATAATGAAATGAATGATTAAGAATATATTTTATTAGACATTTCCATAATGATCATTACCCTACAGAGTTGATTTATTCAGTATTTTAAAAAGTAAATGAATGTCACTGTAGTTTTTCTTGAAGGAAAAAGATCATTTCTCCAGTTGTTGAGGAGTGCTAAATGCTTCATAAACATTAGCAGCAAAGTCTTTCACTTGTTCCATCATCAACAGATCCTAGTGAAATAGACAAACACTAGTTTGTGAAAAGAAACAGTTTACTCCTGAATACCCATAGGAATGACCCAAGGCAACAAAGCCTGTCACTGTCCTGAGAACTGCCAGGTAAGCCAATACCCTTCCCTCCAAAAGGTTCAAAACGCTTATTATTATTATTATTATTATTATTGGGGTTTTTTTGGTTTTTGGGTCACACCCGGCAGTGCTCAGGGGTTACTCCTGGCTCCATGCTCAGAAGTTGCTCCTGGCAGGCACGGGGGACCAAATGGGGCACCGGGATTCGAACCGATACCTTTTGCATGAAAGGCAAACACCTTACCTCCATGCTATCTCCCGGGCCCCACGCTTATTATTTTTTTAGTAAACATCAAAGAAAGTGAAATTGTCCTTATTTACTCTTTCTTCTGGACACGAGCACTTAACCAAAGAGTTAATGATGCTGGTTGGAGAAAGAGAAGAAATAAAGCTTCTATCTAGTCTTACTGCACTTCATATTCCTGAGCAGAAAGCCCACTGCATTGAAGATATATTGATAATCCAAAGTAAACAGCACTGTGAAAGTACAACTTTGTGCCTAGGCTTTGGAGTCTCTACCTTGCACTGTGTATGTGTGTGTGTGTGTAATTACAAACGTGTCTGTGCGTGTAATTACAAACGACTTCTTAGTTACCAATATCTAAGTTTGCAAAGGGCTCAGAAAATAAAAGTTGATTGACAAACAAATATTTATTGTTTAGATCCTTTAAATAAGAGGCACTAAAATTTCCTTTTAGTAATAGTAATGCACAATACATTCCAAAATGATGCTTCTAAAAAAATGTATTTTTGGGGCCAGAGCAATAGCACAGCGGTTTTGGTCCCTGGCACCCCTGAGCATCGCTAGGTGTGGCTCCCAAACAAACAAAAGCAAAAAAAAAAAAAAAAAAAAATTGTTATTTTGTGGTGCCAACAACTGTCAAAATGCTTCAGTTAGGATTTTGGGTCAAGAGATAGTTCAACAGGATGAGTGAATGCTTTACACGAGAGAGGCTGGGGTTCCATTCCCAGCATGGTCTCTGATCAAAGAGTTGGGAGCAACTGCTGAGCTTTTCTAAGGGCTGGAAAGAATACAGGGCTTAAAATGTTTACCCACTAATCAGCAGACTGGTTCTATCCCTAGCACTGCTGGATTATAGTTCCTTTAGCAACTCCGGGAGCAATGCCTGAGCACAGAGCTGGGTATAGCCGTTGAGCACCTCCAGGTGTGGGATCCCCACAAAATAAAAACAAACCAAAACAAAGACTGGCATTATAGGTAGTCTAATGAAGAATGTAAAATGTACTGCCTGTATCTTTTAGTGATATTATTAATAATACTAATTAATAGATAATATGGTTTTTAATCATCAAAATCTTTTAATTCTCCACAATTTTTTTTTTTTAATTTTTCCTCAAAGTTTGAGGAATTGGTTCAGTGATCTGACTGAAGAGGGCTAATTTTTTTTTTTTTTTTTTTTGGTTTTTGGGCCACACTTGGTGGTACTCAGGGGTTACTCCTGGCTCTGCTCTCAGCAGTCACTCCTGGCAGGCTCAGGGGACTATATGGGATGCCGGGGATTGAACCCTGTTCCATCCTGGATCGGCTGGCCATGTACAAGGCAAACACCCTACTGCTGTGCTATCACTCCAACCCCAGAGGAGGACTAATTTAATATACAACATTAATACTAGAAATCCAACTAATCACTAGACTTGTAGTTGAACTAATAAATTGCAGGTCTAAAAGGCTGTAACCTTCCAAATTGTCCATGACTTACACCACAAGGCATTCCAACATATTTTACTTTATGTGGCTCAAAGTTTTATTTTCATTAAACAAATAACACTGAGAGAGATGCAATTTTTTTTTTTTTGCAGGGGAGCCACACTTCATGATGCTCAGGGGCTACGGAGGATCCAACCACGTAGTGCTGGGATAACAACCCAGGACCTCCATAAGCAAAGCTCTCTCCGGTTCAAGAAATGGATATTATATCCAACAAACAAACCCAAACACAAACTGTTCATAATAATAGCACCAAGTTCTCCTCTTACCTGAACAAAATGACTTGGCGTTTCACTGCAAACTGAATGGATCTGTCCATTTACGATAGGGATTATCTTAGCTAAAGGTAGGCTGACGCTGGAAAGACTGAGAAAAAGCATCACAGTGATTAGTATTTTCTTAAGTTACCTTGGAGAAACTTATCATTCTAATGGCAGAAGAAATAAATAATCATTGAAGAATACTTATAGAAATGGACTGAGGAGAAAAATAAACCACCTAGAAAGAGTAACTATGACTGATATCAAGGTTAGTCTATCCCAGTAACTTTTTGCATAACTTTTCTTACACAGTTAATATAAAAATATAACTCCCTTAAGCAATAATTTGCATTTTCATTTATATAAGCATTTTTTTTGGGGGGGGGGTCACACCCGGCAGTGCTCAGGAGTTACTCTTGGCTCTATGCTCAGAAATTGCTCTTGGCAGGCTCGGGGGACTATATGGGATGCCAGGATTCGAACCACTGTCCTTCTGCATGCAAGGCAAACACTCTACCTCCATGCTATCTCTCCAGCCCTATATAAGTATTTTCAATATTATTCAAATTCTTCCAACATCTTTTGTCTATTTTTATTTTTAATTTCATTTAGGGGGTGGCTACATCCAACAGTGTTCAGGGATTATTACTGATTCAATGCTCAGGAATCAAATCTAGGTTGGCCTCGTGCAAGGCAAATGCCCTCCCTACCCTCTGTACTATCACTTTTGTTTTTCCAATGACTGTTATATAACTCATCCTTTATCTTTGACAGGGAGCAGCTTGATAGGGTTGTGCATTTAAAACTGTTTCTAATTTTTCTTAAAACTTTGTATCAATATGGAACTGCGGAGATAAGTAGAATGAACATTTTAAAGATTTAAAATGAAATATTTTAAATGTATATTTGTAAATATCCTGTTTTTTCCAGTGGCATTTGAGAATATGTTTCCCCATATCTTCTTTCTAAGTAAAGCTTTATCTCATTCTTTAATCATTTTGTATCTGAAAGCTAAAAATGGTATCACAGTTTAGTCTAATTTTCTCCTAAGTGCTAACACTGTAAACAATTTTCTTTCTTTATTCCTTATCAATTAAGCACACCATTATCTGTCTGGTCTTTTTATATCCAATTCCTCCACAATCTAAAATATTTCTCCCCAAGTGTCGAAGACTGTATCTTACTGGTTAGGATAACTAAATGGTGTGAATAATATCAATAGTGACAAAATTTGGGGCCAGGTGCAACAGATAAGGCAATTGCCTTTCAAGTGGCCAACCTAAGTTTTATCCCTGGTATCACCAACACTGCCAGAAGTAACCTCTGAGCATTGCCAGGTGTGGCCCAAAACAATAAAAAATCATTTTAATTAAATGGAATTAATTCTAGTCTCTCATCATTAATATCTTGAGTATGAGGGGAGGACAAGAAAAAAAAAGATCATTGAGTAATATAATTGAGTAATTCATTGCTTTGGTTTCAAATCTTTCATGATATTAAAATTATATATTTCTGGGGCCCGGGAGATAGCATGGAGGTAAGGCGTTTGCCTTTCATGCAAAAGATCATCAGTTTGAATCCCGGTGCCCCATATGGTCCCTCATGCCTGCCAGGAGCAATTTCTGAGCATGGAGCCAGGAGTAACCCTTGAGCACTGCCGGGTGTGACCCAAAAACCACAAAAAAAAAAAAATCATATATTTCCAAAAGATTTTTTATATTACATTTTAGTTTTAATGAATGCCTTCTAGAACACTAAAGATGACTTTTTCTCCTATTAACTTATTAATGTTATTATTTGTTATAATAACTTTTTTTGTTGTGGTTTTTTGGGGGGGCCATACCCGGTGATGCTCAGGGGTTACTCCTGGCCATGTGCTCAGAAATCGCTCCTGGCTTAGGGGGCCATATCGGACACCAGTGATCGAACTGCAGTCCATCCTAGGCTAACATGAGAAAGGCAGGTACCTTACTGCTTGCCCCACCGCTCAGGCCCCTATAATAACTTTCTTAATGTTTTCACTCTCCTTAAAATAAACCTGAGCCACCACATTGGAGAATAAAAATATTCCAGGCTTTGTTATGAGAGAGAAGAGATTTAACATCTGGCTTTGCTACTTACAAAGAAGCAAAGTAACTTGTTAACGTAGCTTTGACTTCGAGTTATTTAATATTCCCATTTCCGAGGGGCAATAAAGTTGTGAAAAGAGGAAGATACTAGCACTTACTTCCTAGGGTTACTTTAAGAATCAATAGATAATATTCTGAAAAATAAAAACACAAAGAAAAGAAAGGACTGGTTGCAATTATAATTTGGTCATATTTTGGGATTTCATTTCATATGTTTTTAGGATTAATACATCTAATGTTGTACTTTAATCAGTCTAGTTTTACTTTTAGGTCCTATCTTGATCCACTGTAGATTCTAATGTGTTACAAAATGGTGATAGAAAAGCTTTGGCTTTTTAAATATTTATTAACTACATATTAGCATATATCTACGTGTAATTTGTATATTTCATATATATATGCATATATAAATGGAATTTTTGTAAGTCTGACTCTCTTGAGAATCCTGGACTATTCAAATATACATGATTAATGATAATCATTTAATTTTCCTTGAATTACTGTGATGGCTAGAAGTTTCAGGTCATGATGAGCAATATTAATCAGAGTAGAATTAGAATGTTTCTTCTTTTAAATCATGTGGTAAAAAGTTGATTAGCCATGTAAAAGAGTGAGAATCAAGAAATGTCTATTGAATGTTGCCTATTCAAATGTGAAAGGACATTAAATTTGTCTTTGAGAGGAGAATTAAAACATAGTTGTTTAAGTTATGTTTTATTTATTTATTTATTTATTTATTTTTTGGTTTTTGGGTCACACCCGGCAGTGCTCAGGGGTTACTCCTGGCTCCATGCTCAGAAATTGCTCCTGGCAGCCACGGGGGAGCATATGGGGCTCCGGGATTCGAACCGATGACCTTTTGCATGAAAGGCAAACGCCTTACCTCCATGCTATCTCCCGGGCCCCTAAGTTATGTTTTAATTATGCTACAGTTCTTGGTGGCACAAGTAGGCTATGCCTAAAAGTATAGATGACAATTACTTCAAGAGGTCAAAAAGAATGACTATCAATGGCTACTGATGTGAAGGTAAGGTATTAAGTACTTCCAGATGAATGGATAAAGAAACTATGGTATAGTTACACAATGGAATACTATGCAGAAGTTGGGAAAAGTGAAACCATGAAGTTCGCTTAAACAAGAATAGATATAAAAAGTATTACGAAAATTCGGAGTGGAGTCACAGAGAGAGGGATAGACATAGAATGATTGCACTCATTTGGGGGATTAAAAAAGATCTTATGGTAATAATACCCAAAAATAATAGATGAGAACCAGTTGGACTGGTCCACGGTAAGAAGCTTGCCAAAAAGAGATGAAGAGTGAAGTTAAGGCCGAGAAATGACCACTATGATGATGGTAGTTGGAAATGATCACTCTGGACAAGAACTGGGTACTGAAAGGAAGTAAAGTGATACCCCTTAGTATCAGTATTGCAAGCCAGTATCTAAAGGGGAAAAAAAGGCTGTGGTGAGGGAATGGGAGGAGGTGGGAGGAAAACACTAGTGGACAGGAAATGTGTGAAGGGACAGGTGTTGGACATTGTAATGACTGAAACTCAATTATGAATAACTCTATCAAAAATTTATTTAAATTTTTGTTCTTCAATGTGTAAGAGTAATAAGAATTTGGCATATAGAAATGTAGTTTTACAACTTAAATCCTATATAATACTCTTGGTCAAAATATGTGATTAGAAATGTTTTAATTTTGAATTCAGAAGGAGAGTTTACGATTGAAGAGGTTCTCAGGTGATGGACTTTTTAATCTGTTGAAAACTGACCATTCAAATTTACCCGCTACACTATTTCTGTTTTTGTATTGGGCTGTTCATAAATCTGAGTGCATTTTTACGTTCTCTTACCTGCTCATGGAGTCACCTCGCTGTAAGTCTTGTTCAGTAGGTCGAAAGAATTCAGCCATGTTGTCTAGCAGTCTACTAAAACCCCGGTTTAAACAGGTATTTAAAACAGTACTAAAATCTGGGCTGTACAAAAATAAAAAGTAAAAGTTACCTTTTAGATTATCAATTAAAATAGAAATAAACTATGTGGCTACTTTGTTAGTGATCAATATTTCTAGATACAATCTAGTTTTTACATTCTAAAACATTACCAAAATATATCAAAGGGACAAAAAAGGAAGTCAGTGAAGCACAACACAATGAGAATATTCAATCATTTTGCTGTATTTTCTTATATGAGTACTATTCTTTAAAATATCAAGAACTACTTTGTATTTTTATGTTTTGCTCTTTAGGTAATACCAGGCAGTGCTCAGGGCTTTACTCCTTTCTGATGGTGCCCAGCGAGCAGTGTGAGATGCCGGGAATCAAACCCAATTCAGCCAAATGCCAGGTAAGGGCCTTACTTGCTGTACTAGTCTCTTCTTTTTGGGCCACATCCAGTGGCACTCTGGGATTACTCCTGGTTCTGCACTCAGAAATTGCTCCTGGCAAGCTCAGGGGACCTCATGGCATACCGGGAATTGAACTCAGGTCTGTCCCAGGCTGGCAGAGTGCAAGGCAAATGCCCTCCCGCTGGGCTATCCCTCCTAGTCTCTAGGTACAAGGTTTACTTTCCTTGAGGAAATCCTTGAAGAACTTCTTACAGTCTCAGATTATTGCTTTGCTTTATATACTTTATAAACCTGTCAGGAAGACAGAAAAATGGCAGAATTTTTGGTACTATTTTAGCACTTCACAAAAAGCCTTTGAGCTCTCTAACTAGCCCACACAGGTTTTTCTTTAGGGCAGAGGACTGGGTGGCATGTGGGAGGCTAAAGTTTAATCCCTGATATCACAGGCTCCCTTGAGCACCATCGGAGTGATTCCAAAACACTGTGTGGGAATTGCTGGAACAGCCAAGAATGAACTGTTCCCCGTCCCCTCCCCACCCCCCCACGCACACACACAACACACATGGCAAGAAAAAAATGTATTCTCTGAAAGTTAGAAAATGTCTATGTTCTGAACATATCAGTTCTAATTAGGACCTGCAGAAATTTTTATGGGCCCAGAAAATGAGCATGTGCTAGGCATGTGAAGCCCATTAGCATGACCCCCAGCTCCACCCCGGTGCTCATAGAGGCACTGTTAGTGTATCCTTGGTAATTCCAGCAGGGTACAGCCTTTGAAGCTCCTAGAGAACTTTGGGAGTTCCGCCACCAAAGATAAATAAGTGTTAGTATAGAGTAATTTAAAAAATTGGAGAAAATATAAAGTTATTTGGGCTTCATCAGACAGAGAACCCAAGGGTTCAGTATGTGCAACCTTGGCACTTGTCCCAGGATCCAAGTTGCAGTCTGGGCCAAGTATTGTCAATGGTGGCCATGGTTTTCCTAGCACTGTAAAGTGTTCTCAAACAAGAACATTGCTTGAGGGGAATTGAGGATAAAACAGAAAGAACTATTTAACTATTTATTTAAAGAACTATATAAACACTAACGTTTAAAGGAAAGAGTACTTTTAAAAGAAATGGTCGAAACTTATGAGAAAAAATAGTTAAATTAAGCAGACTACATAGAAGAGAAAGGCTGGATTAGCAGTGCCAATGGTCAGAGAAAGGGCAGAATGAAATAGGTAAAAGATCAGCAAAGACCTTTTCTACAGTTTCATGGGGTGCTTTGGTAGGAACAAGAATAGAAAAAAAGTGGAGGTTGTTCTTGTTAAGTGCAATAGACTGGAAGTTGATAAAACTTAGATTACAAATTTAGTAGCTGAGTTAATTTTAAGATCATGAAAGAATATAAGTAACAATTTTCTTAGGAAACAGCTAAAATGGGCTTACATGATCTTTAATTTACAAGACATTTATATTTTTGTTTTTAGTTCATACTCAGTGGTACTTACTCCTGGTTCTACACTCAGAAATCACTCCTGATGGACTTGAGGGAACCATATGGGATGCAGGGGGATTGAACCCAAGACAGAATGCTAAGCAAGTGCTCTATCCCAGCACTATCACTCTGGCCTTAGAGTGGTATTTTTCATCACAGTAGAAAAGTAGGTAGGATAGGTTTATTCTATCACAACTCAAGTTTTACAGGGCTAACACTACCTCAAAGACAATAAATGCACTTCACAAAGATTAAATGGCTCAGCCAAGATTGATATTTAATAACTAGGAGAGCCAGTTTTTTTGTTTTTGTTTTTGTTTTGTTTGTTTTTTGAGCCACACTGGCAGCGTTCAGGGGTTACTCCTGGCTATCTGCTCAGAAATAGCTCCTGGCAGGCATGGGGGACCATATGGGATGCCAGGATTCGAACCAACCACCTTAGGTCCTGGGTCAGCTGCTTGCAAGGCAAACACCACTGTGCTATCTCTCTGGTCCCAGGAGAGCTAGTTTTTAATCAAAGTTTTAAATACAATATAGCCTATCCTGAAAAGAATAGAGAAAAGTTCTGAACTTGCATGCATTTGTGTATATATATTAGAGGTAATGTATGTGCATACATACACACAAGGCTTAGCTGAGCTGGTTATCTCTGATTCTCAAAAGAATCACTTTCCAACTCAATTCAGCATTAAGCAACTTCAAGGTGGTAGTCCAGAACTGCTAGTCACAGTTCTAGTTGTTCTTCTTTAGTGGTGGTGTGGGTTTCCAAGGCAGTGTTTAGAGGGCTATGTCACTTCTAGTGATTCTTGGTGATGCTCAGAGATGCTCAGGGGTACTGACTGGGGTTCACAGCATGCAAGGCAGGTTCTTAACCCCTAGATTTTCTCACTGGACACACAATCTCATCTTTTTTTTTTTTTTTTTTAAACAGAGCTGGTTGGACCACAGCATTCCACATGATCCCCTGAGCCTACCAGGGATGATTTCTGAGCGCAGAACCAGGAGTAACTCCTGAGCGCTGCCGGATGTAACCCTCTACCCAACCCAAATAAAATAAAACAGAGCTGGTTGTTAAATATTTACTAGAATACACTGGGTATTTTAGCCTGACTTTTGAAAGCATTTTCAAAGTTAAAATGCTGATTATTTTTCTGGCCCTCAAGTATTAATGTGAGACTCTCTAGGCTAGGAAATAGGTACAAAGGCCTGGGAATCTTGCAAACAATCTGTTGCCCTCCTCACCTTAATGACAGACTGCTAGTTTAGGTAAAAAGTCATGGACAATCTAGTCAAAATTTAATTTTAAACAAAAAACGATTCTAGTATGTGTGTGTGACGTGTGTGTGTGTGTGTGTGTGTGTGTGTGTGTGTGATATGGCTCACACGTGTATTTCGCTTAAAACCTAAATTGCAGTAATTATGAATGTGTTAATACGTTTTATATGAAATTATTCCTTATGAAGCTAAAACACTTATTTTGGTTACTTTCAGTATACATACCTTTCCAACATGTCTCTAGTTTCATTTAGTAGTTTAATAGTGGTCACATCTCTAGGAGAAAGCCCACAAGCCTGGAATATGAAAATGCTACAATTTAGGCTATCAAATATTAGCAGAGGGTTATAGTTTAGCTGATCACATACCTATATTCAACAGTTCTGAAAATCAAATTACAGTAACACTAAAAACTCAATAAGCTATCATACTTTAGGTATATAGGGAAATAATAATTATTATATTAATCAAGGCAAAACCACACTCTATAATTTGTTTTTCTGGCCCCTTTGGATACGTGTTTACAAACATTTTTTGGGAACCTCCTGGGCAGAGCTTGGGGGACCTAACGGCTATTCCTAGCAATGTCTGGTGAGCTGGGCAGGGAAATTCAATGTGAGAACCCAAGGATGGCAACCTGCTTGTGGTCTGGGGTTCACAATAGGCTCTACCCAATTGTACTTAGGAGACCATGCAGTGCTAGGGTTTCACACTTGACAGGCCTATGCTTATTTACTTGAGTGACTTTCTTGGCTTGGAAGTTCAAGTTCTTTTTTTTGTTTGTTTTTTGTTTTTTGGGCCACACCCGGTGTCCCTCAGGGGTTACTCCTGGCTATTTGCTCAGAAGTCGCTCCTGGCAGGCACGGGGGAACATATGGGGAACCCGGGGATCGAACCGAGGTCTGTCCAAGGTTAACGCAGGCAAGGCAGGCACCTTACCTACAGCGCCACTGCCCGGCCCCAGGAAGTTCAAGTTCTTGGTCAGTAATGGCTCTTTATGATATTCACTCAGTCACCAGAGCTCTATCTTTGACCTTTTGGTACAAATAGGCTTTGGTGTCATGAACTAAAATTGTTTCCTGAGTTCCCAGAGAGTGACGAATGTCTTTTCTTTTCTTTTCCTTTTTTGGGGGGTTTTGGGTCACGGTGACGCTAAGGGGTTACTCCCGGCTATGCACTCAGAAATCGCTCCTGGCTTGGGGGACCATATAGGATGCTGGGGAATTGAACTGCAGTCTTTCCTAGGTTATCGCATGCAAGGCAGTCACCCTACCACTTGTGCCACCAGTCTAGCCAAGTGATTAATGTCTTATTCATTTTATACTCCAAAGTTACATAATACTAAAAAATCCTCAATATCTATAAATACTAACACTAAGTAGAAAGCGATCATGTTTACAGTTTTATTTTTGTTGCTAGACTTTTTTTTTTTTTTTTGGAGGGAATGTTAACACTCAGCAGTGTTGGGGGAATATCTCCCAAGTGGTGATCAGGGGCAATGCGGTACCAGGAATTGAACCCACAGTTCCCACATGCAAATATATTCTCCAGCCTGTTGAGCTATTTCTCTGGCTCTACAGTTACTTTTCATTACGGAAAGGTTTTATATAAATTATTGGAAATGTATGGATCCAGTCACTTAACTTCCAATAGTTTTAGTAATCTCAATTTAAAGAGGTAGTAAAAACAATTAAAAATATAATAACCACGTTGGTTAAATAGTTATGAATCAAGCACCTGGACTTCTAATGGCGTTTCTTCATCTGGCATCATATAATGACATAATAAAGATTTGGATTCATCTTTATTAATCCAAGAAGTTTTATGCTGTTCGACGAGATTTCTGATTTCTTTTAGCTTTTGCTCCAAGTCCAAAAGGGACAAAGAATGTTTAAGAGAAACACTGGAAACAGAGAGAGAAGGAAATTGGGATAAGATGGAACTGTATACCACATTCTATATGCATTCTTAACAGGTGCTATCTGAGATCCTATTTATCTGGTCAGACCCGAAACTGCTGCTTGTGAAATTATTAGAATAGATTAAGAAATCAGCTACTAGATAAGAATTATTATTGTACTGCCAAGAACAATCTTGCTACAGATTTCACAAGAAAATTACCATCAAAGTTCCAGATCTGACTGGTATAACTAGGATACAGGATTTCAGAGGCATATTGTAAAGTAGGTGGTTTATCAAATAATCACATATTTCGCTTAGTTTAGGAATAAATTAATAAATAATCAGACATTAAAATTTTCCTTTCATACCAAAAATATTGATACCAATGAAGAATATAAAATCCAAAAACATCTTCTATAAATATCTGCTATAAAGACTCACACAAACTCTCCTTTGTCAAGTCAGTAGCTTCACTAAATGAATTCCAATTTTTCTGAATCTTATTCACTACAATTAGGAATCCAGTTTTAAATGATTTACCTTCCTAAAATCTTCTGCACAGCTTGTTTAGTGACAGAGATCAGTTCTGTTAGGCCTGTGAAAGGAAAAACAACGTAAAAGCCTTCTTCATTCTTCGTATTCCTTATGAATGCAAATGAATGAAATAAAATTGCAGGTCATAACTAAGAATCTTACCATCTCCAAGGAGGTGTTGAATACTTGATAAATATTGCTGCTGAACATCTGGAGGAGCAAGAACTGTCTGTACAAAAGAGAAATAAGGTTAAACTATATAGTATTATTATTAGTCAATGATATTTAAATACAGGATATTTGCCTATATTATGAACAGTGTTATTCAAAATTTGATAAATACATCAATATATACATACTTATTAAATACATTTTGATAAATAGAGAATCAAGCTAAATGAATCTAAATTCCTATCAATAGATGTCTAGCATATGCAAGCTGTGGTCTATGTGTATATGTAGAATGGATATGGTATGCTATTTTTTAGCAGACAAAGAATTAAATCAGGCTGTAGAGCTAGCTCAAAGGGCCAGAGTGAGAACTGGGTTTCATGGGGGTGAGGGTCAAGGGTAAAAGAGAAAAATTCTAGTTTTAGAAGCAGTATGAATAGTAATTATGTCACGTGAGATAGGAAGCTCAAAAACACTGTTTGAAAGGCTTTGCAAGTTACTAAAACAATCTGGCAAGAAATAACACTAGGCTCAGTGAATACTGTATTATCAGTATAACTTGAACTGCGATTTTTAGGACCTAAAATGACTGGGAAAGTAATAGTAATTCTGAGACAAAAATCTTAAATGGTCACTGTAGACAAGAACTGGTTAGAGACTGGAGGAGAAGTGATATACATGATAATCCTTCAGTGACAAGAATGCAAAGCACAGTGCCTAGAAGGGAAGGGAAACAGGGAAAGGAGGAGGAGAGAGAATTCCATTTGGGAGGTGAAGGAGGTTGGAGGGTGGGGGGAACTGGGCACACTGATGGTGGGAAATACGCATTGGCGAAGGGAGGGGTACTGGAACTTTGTATGACTGAAGCTCAAGCGTTAACAGCTGTATAAGTGTATCTCATGGTGATTCCATTAAAAATTTATCAAGATAGGGACTAGAGTCATAGCACAAGAGGGAGGGCATGTGCCTTGTATATGGCCAACTAGAGTTTGATCCCTGGCATCTCATACTGTCCCCCCCAAGCCTGCCAGGAGTGATTTCTGAGGGCAGAGCAAGGAGTAACCCGAGTACTGTCAGGTGTGCCCCTTCCCTCAAAACCCCCCCCCCAAAAGCAAAAATGCTTAAAGTTTATAATTACATGGACTATAAAGATACCTTACAAAAATGATCAAGGTACATAATATTTGGCAAAATCAGCACTCTCTAAGAAAGGGCAGTCTAAATTTCATACTCACTGTGCCATTTTTGCCAACAGCTGCATTATCCAGGTAAATGTAGCCACCAATTATGTTTAACTGGACTCGCAAAAGAACAACCAGCATACAAGTACTATATACAGCTACAATACTTCTTGTAAAACCTTCATCAGGAAAAAAAAGAAAATTAATTGGCATTATTAAAATATAAACAAATATGTAAGATGAATGAATCACCCTACTGGTTGTTTTTTGTCAGCTCACTTAATATTAAACATCCAAGTACAAAAGTATATACATTTAAAGTATTTTTATAGATAATCACCTTAAAACTTGTTCAACCTGAATTAGATATGATCTTTTAACTGAATCAAGAACTCCAAACTTCAGTGGAAGAGGAGAAATATAAGGCTAAGAGGGCTGGAGGAAGATAGTGGAGCCTTGGAAGAAGAGGCTTTGCAACAGTTCAGACAGTTGAACATTGTTCAAATAGAGGAGAGAGCACAGGCACTGACCTTTGCTGAGAGCTGGAGCAGAGGAAAATATTTGTGGATTCATGATCACATAATTACAACTATTAGCAGCAACTGGAGCAAGAAGTCTGGAAGATGCCTCACTGCATTTGGTGCATTCTAGCCGAGACTGAATACACTAGATAATATATGAGGACCTTATATATATATATATATATATATATATATATATATATATATATGTTTGAGAATTCCTCTGCACTATTCTATCCTCATATTTTTTTTTAAGAAAACATTTATAAAGTTGTAGATAGCGGCTACGCTTAGTCAGTTAATGTTTCTAATCCCTCAAACAGTTCCTCTATGCTTTAATAATATTCACTGTAATCCTTCTTTAAGGTAGGAGTAGGGGTCGGTGGTGACAGTTTAATCACAGCCTCGAGTCTTAGTGTAGGAAATAAATAAATGTTCTTTAATTATAATTTTTTAAAAAATGATTACTGGAGCCAGAGAGTTAGTATGGATTTTTGGTTTTAGGGCCACACCCAGTGGTGTTCAAGGTTTACTCTGGACTCTGCAATAAGGAATCACTCCTGGCAGTGCACCCTACAAGCTCTCCTTTCTTTCTGGTTCCTGGTATGGGTTCTTGTTATGCCTTGAATTCCACTAATCTCATTCAAACCCCCACACCATTTATGGTGCCCAGAGTATCATGGATAGTTGATTAGTCCTGAGCATGACTGAGGTGTGGCCTACACTCCTACCATCCCTATCTCCAAGTTACTACTTATGTTTGTAAAATCTGTTTGGCTGGAGGGACAGAAGAGGAAAGCAGGCTCTAGTGTGACAGAGATGAGTGGAAAAGACTAGGAGAAAGGGGATAAAGAAGTAACAAGTACTATACAAGGCATATGAGAAAGTACAATGTATGAAAGGACATACGGAGTACTAGAAGGATTTAATTCATTTTCAAATAGGTAAAGCTTAGGCAACTCAATGCTAAGGGTAAGTAGTAAGGTTAGTAAGACAAGAATCGTGTAAAGTAGGAAATTCTGAGATATACGTATCTAATACCTAATCTATCATCACTATGAAAATCCCCTTTGTTTCACATTTTTATCATCAAATGTTTTTTTGAGGGAGGAGGAGGGAAGTGTTTTTTGTTTGTTTGCTTGTTTTTGTTTTTGCCATATCCTATTATACTCAGAGGCTACTCCTGATTCTGTACTCAGGAACTACTCCTGGCAGTGCTTGGGGAACCATAAGGGATACCAGGGCTCCAGGTAAGGCACACTCCCTACCCAATATACTATTGCTCCAACCCTTTTTCACCAAAGTCGATAAGCAGTATCAAAGTAATTTTCTGGTTTACAGCAGCATATTACTTAAGCCATTAACTGCTAATTTTTTGAGGGTTTGGACTTGATGTCTTCTTACATTTTTTTAAATTATTTATTTAAAAAATGTATCACATTGTTGACATAACTGATCATAATACATTTGCTTCAGGATGACAGAGAGCAAAGTTATTAAGAAATAGAAAAAGAGTAGAGAATTAAAAAATTGGAAAAAGAAAGGAAAAGAGCTCATTAGCAGTTACATTTTATGAAAATTATTATGCCACCAATAAAGTCATTAATGCTATAGCTAAAGGTTTAGTATGCTCCCATTTTTTTTCTCCAGAGATAGGAAATACACTTAAAAAATTGTGTGTGTGTGAAAGAAATTGGAAATAAACACCTTTGGCCTAAAAAACAGGGAGATCTTAGCCCTGAAACACTTTGGCATAAGACCAACACAAGGCTCCAGGCATTAACTGCTAATTTTAAGCATAAGGAGGTCTAGAAAAGCTTTATATATCATCCTAATACCAATACTACCAACCACATATTTACTAAATACTCCCTGTAATTAGATATAAATCTACTTGCCTTTGTAAAAAAAAAAAATCACTTAATCTTGGTAACATCTCTAAAAGGTTGGAAAAGAAAGTCCTTCCACAAACCAGAAAACAAAATTTCCCTTCATAAATATTAAGGATGTACTCTCAAAATATAATAAGTAGGCTTACTTATTATCTTCAGATCCTCCCAAATTTCTAGCTTGTTTGCAGGCCTAAAAAAACCAAAAAATCATGAGAATAAAAATCTAATAGAATAGCAATCTAATAGAAAATTCTGAATTTATAGTTACATATATATATTTATTTATTTCAGGATAAACAACTGCAGAAAACAAAGCCACAAACTATAGTTTAAAAATTTGTGACCTCAGTAACCAATAAAAACATCTAATTGTACTAGTTATTGTTACATATGCTGTAAGTCTTTTCATCTCTCAAGGAATATGTGTATTAATAAACTCATAGTAACAGGAAACATTTTGTTTTTTCTCTTATTTAATATTTCACCAATAAGGAGAAAGCCTAAATAATGAACTAAAGGTGT